>WNWK01008964.1:0-80464 GCA_009830355.1 Cherax destructor
ATATGAGTGGGAGGGGCTAGGTTTGATTGGTGTCGTGAGTACGGGAGTAAATTCTTAGGTAGTGATGGTTTTGATAAGGACTTGCCTTGTATGGGCCAGTAGGCCTTCTGCAGTGTTCCTCCATTCTTATGTTCTTATGTTTTTATGTTCAGAGTCGTGCGTTGTTACGCTACTGTGAGGTGTGGTCTTTGTTAGTATGATGTGACTGTGAGGTGTAGTCTTGCCCCTTTATAAGCCTGCTTGTCATGTTTCCTTTTATAGTTCCTTGATAATGTGAGTAGTCACGAAATCGGTTGGAATTCCTCTATTTTTCATAGTGGTTGTCTTGCATATATATATATATATATGTCGTGCCGAATAGGTAAAACTGGTCAATTAGCAAGAACTCATTTAAAATTAAGTCTTTTATAAAATTTTCTCTTATACGTTTAAAGATATATTTTTTTCATTTATGTTAATGTAAGAATTTATAATTTTGTACCAAGAGAAACTTTGAAAACCTACCTAACCTTATTACAACAAGCGCAATTTAATTTAGCCTAACCCAACTAAATATATTGTAGATACGTTAACAATAATTTAATAATAAACAAACACAATGAAATATATTTTTTTCTTTAGGTTCAGAATGATTTTTTGCGAAATTATTGCATACACAAATTTTCGTTTGTCTTATATGGCAAGAAGAGCGTTGCTATTTAAGCCAAAATAGCAAGTTTTACCTAATCGGCACGACATATATATATATATATATATATATATATATATATATATATATATATTATAAAAAGAGAGAGAGAGAGAAAGCGAGGGAAAGTGGAGTGAAAACAGGGAAAGGAGAAAGGCGAAAAAGAGCATGATAAGTGTCTGGGGAGGAACTAATGTAAATACTATTAATACTGAGAGGGCTACTAGGCACTTTATTTCCTTAAGCGCTAGAGCGGAGATGAAGAGTATGAGGGTAGAGGTGTGAAGGTGAGTGTGTGTTGGTGGAGGTGTGAAGGTGAGTGTGTGTTGGTGGAGGTGTGAAGGTGAGTGTGTGTTGGTGGAGGTGTGAAGGTGAGTGTGTGTTGGTGGAGGTGTGAAGGTGAGTTTGTGTTGGTGGAGGTGTGAAGGTGAGTGTGTGTTGGTGGAAGTGTGAAGGTGAGTGTGTGTTGGTGGAAGTGTGAAGGTGAGTTTGTGTTGGTGGAGGTGTGCAGGTGTGTACTCACCTAATTGTACTCACCTAATTGTGATTGCAGGGGTCGATACTCAGCTCCTGGCCCCGCCTTTTCGCTGTCTGCTAATGGGTCACTGCTCTCCCTGCTCCATGAGCTTTATCATATCTTGTCTTAAAACTATGTATGGTTCCTGCCTCCACTATATCGTTCGCTAGACTATTCCACTTCCTGACTACTCTATTGCTGAATAAATGCTTCCTAACATCCCTTTGACTCATCTGAGTCTTCAGCTTCCAGTTGTGCCCCCTTGTTTCTGTGTTCCCTCTCTTGAACAACCTGTCACTATCCACCTTGTCGATTCCCCGCAGTATTTTGTATGTCGTTATCATGTCTCCTCTAACCCTTCTGTCCTCCAGTGTTGTTAGTCCTATTTCCCTCAACCTTTCTTCATAGGACAGTCCCCTGAGTTGTGGAATTAGCCTTGTCGCAAACCTTTGCACATTCTCTAGTTTCTTGACGTGCTTGACAAGATGTGGGTTCCAGACTGGTGCTGCATACTCTAGTATGGGCCTGACGTACACGGTGTACAGTGTCTTGAACGATTCCTTGATAAGGTAACGGAACGCTAATCTTAGGTTTGCCAGTCGCAAATATGCTGCCGCAGTTATCTGGTTGATGTGTGCCTCCAGAGACATGCTTGGCGTTATACTCACCCCAAGGTCTTTCTCCTTTGACGAGGTTTGTAGCCTTTGTCCACCTAGCCTGTACTCTGTCAGCAGTCTTCTTTGCCCTTCTCCGATCTTCATGACTTTGCATTTGGTGGGATTAAATTCGAGAAGCCAGTTGCTAGACCAGATGTCAAGCTTGTCCAGGTTTGTTTGAAGTCCTGTTTGGTCCTCTTCCGATGTGATTCTCCTCATTAGTTTCACATCATTTGCGAATAGAGACACTTCTGAGTCTATCCCGTCCGTCATGTCATTTACATATACCAAGAATAACACTGGTCCTAGGACTGACCCCTGCATGTTGCTGTGTGATGAAGGAGGTGTGTGTTGGTGGAGGTGTGAAGGTGAGTTTGTGTTGGTGGCGGTGTGAAGGTGAGTGTATTGGTGGAGGTGTGAAGGTGAGTGTATGATGGTAGAGGTGTGAAGGTGAGTGTATGATGGTAGAGGTGTGAAGGTGAGTGTATGATGGTGGAGGTGTAAAAGTGAGTGTATGATGGTAGAGGTGTGAAGGTGAGTGTGTGATGGTAGAGGTGTGAAGGTGAGTGTGTGAAGGTAGAGGTGTGAAGGTGAGTGTATGATGGTAGAGGTGTGAAGGTGAGTGTATGATGGTAGAAGTGTGAATGTGAATGTGTGATAGTGGAGGTGTGAAGGTGAGTGTATGATGGTAGAGGTGTGAAGGTGAGGGTACTCACCTAGTTGTACTCACCTAGCTGTGGTTGCAGAGGTCGATTGACAGCTCCTGGACCCGCCTCTTCACTGGCCGCTACTGGGTCACTCTCACTGCGCTATGAGCTTTATCATACCTCTTCTTATAGCTATGTATGGAACCTGCCTCCACTACATCGCTTCCCAAACTATTCCACTTCCCGACCACTCTGTGACTGAAGAAATGCTTCCTAAAATCCCTGTGATTCATCTGAGTCTTCAATTTCCAACTGTGTCCCCTTGTTGCTGTATCCCATCTCTGGAACATTCTGTCTGTGTCCACCTTGTCAATTCCTCTCAGTATCTTATATGTCGTTATCATGTCTCCCCCTATCTCTCCTGTCCTCCAGTGTCGTCAGGTCGATTTCCCTTAACCTCTCCTCGTAGGACATACCCCTTAGCTTATTGTGTGATGGTAGTAGTGTGAAGGTGAGTGTATGATGATAGAGGTGTGAAGGTGTGTGTGTGTGTTGGTGGAGGTGTGAAGGTGAGTGTATGATGATAGAGGTGTGAAGGTGTGTGATGGTAGAGGAGTGAAGGTGAGTGTATGATGGTGTAGGTGTGAAGGTGAGTGTATGATGGTGTAGGTGTGAAGGTGAGTGTATGATGGTGTAGGTGTGAAGGTGAGTGTATGATGGTGTAGGTGTGAAGGAGAGTGTATGATGGTGTAGGTGTGAAGGTAAGTGTGTGATGGTGGAGGTGTGATGGTGAGTGTGTGTTGGTGAAGGTGTGAAGGTGAGTGTGTGATGGTGGAGGTGTGAAGGTGAGTGCATGTTGCTGTAGGTGTGAAGGTAAGTGTGTGATGGTGGAGGTGTGATGGTGAGTGTGTGTTGGTGAAGGTGTGAAGGTGAGTGTGTGATGGTGGAGGTGTGAAGGTGAGTTCATGTTGCTGTAGGTGTGAAGGTGAGTGCGTGATGATGGAGGTGTGAAGGTGAGTGTGTGTTGGTAGAGGTGTGAAGGTGTGTGTGCGTTGGTGGAGTTGTGAAGGTGAGTGTGTGAAGGTGGAGGTGTGAAGGTGAGTGATAGTGGAGGTGTGAAGGTGAATGTGTGTTGGTGGAGGTGTGAAGGTGAGTGTGTGATGCTGGTCTTGTGAAGGTAAGTGCATGTTGCTGTAGGTGTGAAGGTGAGTGTGTGATGGTGGAGGTGTGAAGGTGAGTGTGTGATGGTGGAGGTGTGAAGGTGAGTGCAAGTTGCTGTAGGTGTGAAGGTGAGTGTGTGATGGTGGAGGTGTGAAGGTGTGTGATGGTGGAGGTGTGAAGGTGAATGTATGTTGTTAGAGGTGTGAAGGTGAGTGTGTGATGGTAGAGGTGTGAAGGTGAGTGTTTGATGGTGTAAGTGTGAAGGTGAGTGTATCATGGTGTAGGTGGGAAGGTGAGTGTATGATAGTGGAGGTGTGAAGGTGAGTGTATGTAGCTGTAGGTGTGAAGGAGAGTGTGTGATGGTGGAGGTGTGATGGTGAGTGTGTGATTGTGGAGGTGTGAAGGTGAGTGTGTGTTGGTGGAGGTGTGAAGGTGTGTGATGGTGTGGTGTGAAGGTGAGTGTGTGATGGTGGTGGTGTGAAGGTGAGTGTGTGATGGTGGAGGTGTGAAGGTGAGTGCATGTTGCTGTAGGTGTGAAGTGTGAGGGTGAGTATGTGAGGGTGTGAAGGTGGTGTGTGATGGGGAGGGTGTGAGGTGTGTGATGGTGGAGGTGTGAAGGTGAGTGTGTGTTGGTGGAGGTGTGAAGGTGAGGTGTGATGGTGGATGTGTGAAGGTGAGTGTGTGATGGTGGATGTGTGAAGGTGAGTGTGTGATGGTGGAGGTGTGAAGGTGAGTGCATGTTGCTGTAGGTGTGAAGGTGATTGTATGATAGTGGAGGTGTTAAGGTGAGTGTGTGTAGGTGGAGGTGTGAAGGTGAGTTGTGTTGTGGAGTGTGAAGGTGAGTGGTGTTGGTGGAGGTGAAGGGAGTGTGTTTGGGGAGGTGGAAGGTGAGTGTGGATGGTGGAGGTGAAGGTGAGTGCATGTTGCTGAGGTGGAAGGTGAGTGTTGATGATGGAGGTGTGAAGGTGAGTGTGATGGTAGAGGTCTGAAGGTGAGTGTGTGAGTGGTGGAGGTGTGAAGGTGAGTGAAGTTGTGTAGGTGTGAAGGTGAGTGTGTGATGGTGGAGGTGGAAGGTGTCTGATGGTGGAAGTGGAAGGTGAGTGTATGTGTTAGAGGTGTGAAGGTGAGTGTTGGAGGTGTAGGTGTGAAGGTGAGAGGTGTTGGTGGAGGTGTGAAGGTGAGTGTATGTTCTGTAGGTGTGAAGGAGTGGTGATGGTGGAGGTGTGCATGGTGAGTGTGTTTTCATGAGGTTTGAAGGCCGAGTGTGTGTTATGGAGGTGCTAAGTTGAGCGTGTGTTGGTGGAGGTTCAAGGTGAGAGGGATTGTGTGAAGGAGAGTGATGGTGGAGGCATGAAGTGGAGTTGTTAATTCCATGAAGGTTTGTGTTGGTGTCCCACTCTGGAATTTGTGGTGGTGTCCACTTGCAATACGCAGTTTTTATGGAGGTTCAGTTCTGACCTTGTGTCCAGTGTCACATGTCCGATTTCTTAGACACTCAGGCCTGTCCTTGTATGTATGTGTGTTTGGTGTGCAAACCTTGGAAATTTTCGAATGTTTGCTGCCCCAGGTGTGGAAAACTGTGCTGCTCTCCGTAGGGTGAAGATATGGTGTAGAGTTTTTACACTGAGGTCGGTACGATTGTGAGGTGTGAAGTGTGAGTGTGTGTCAGGGATGTGTGAAGTCAAGATTTTTGTGAGGTGTGAGGTGTGCAAGCTATTCTGTTGGGTGTTGTCTGATGGTGGAGGTGTGAAGGTGTGGATGGTGGAGGTGTGAAGGTGAATGTAGTGTTAGAGGCGTGAAGAGGTGGATGGAGAGGTGTGAAGGTGAGTGTCGATGGTGTAAGTGTGAAGGTGAGTGTATCAGTGTAGGTGGAAGGTGATGGATGATAGTGGAGGTGTGAAGGTGAGTGTATGTTGCTGAGGTGTGAAGGGAGTGTGTGATGGTGGAGGTGTGATGGTGAGTGTGTGATTGTGGAGGTGTGAAGGTGAGTGTGTGTTGGTGAGGTGTGAAGGTGATGGTGGTGTGAAGGTGAGTGTGATGGTGGGGTGTGAAGGTGAGTGTGGTGATGGTGGAGGTGTGAAGAGTGATGTGCATGTGGGTGAAGGTGGAGTGAGTGATGAGGGTGTGAAGGTGAGTGTGTGATGGTGGAGGTGTGAAGGTGTGTGATGGTGGATGTGTGAAGGTGAGTGTGTGTTGGTGGATGTGTACAGGTGAGGGATGGTGGATGGTGAAGGTGAGTGTGATGGTGGATGGGTGAAGGTGAGTGTGTGATGGTGGAGGTTGAAGGTGAGTGCATGTGTTGTAGGTGTGAAGGTGATTGATGATAGTGGAGGTGTTAAGGTGAGTGTGTGTATGGAGGTGTGAGTGAGTGTGAATTGGTGAATTGTGAAGGTGAGTGTGTGTTGGTGGAGTGTGAAGGAGAGGTGTCTGGTGGAGGTGTGAAGGTGAGGTGGATGGTGGAGGTGTGAAGGTGAGTGCATGTTGCTGAGGTGTGAAGGTGAGTGTCTGATGATGGAGGTGTGAAGGTGAGTGTTGATGGCAGAGGTCTGAAGGTGAGTGTGTGATGGTGGTGGTGTGAAGGTGAGTGCATATTGCTGTAGGTGTGAAGGTGAGTGTGTGATAATGGAGGTGTGAAGGTGAGTGTGTGATGGTAGAGGTCTGAAGGTGAGTGTATGTTGGTAGAGATGTGAAGGTGAGTGTGTGATGGTGGAGGTTTGAAGGTGAGTGTATGAGGATATTAGTGTGAAGGTGAGTGTGTGTGATAGTGAGGTGTGAAGGTGAGTGTATGTTGGTATTAGTGTGAAGGTGAGTGAATGTTGGTGTAGGTGTGAAGGTGAGTGTACTCACCTATTTGTAGTTGCAGGAGTCGAGTCATAGCTCCTAGCCCTGCCTCTTCACTGATTGCTACTAGATCCTCTCTCTCTCTGCTCCATGAGCTTTATCAAACCTCGTCTAAAAACTATGTATGGTTCCTGCCTCCACTACGTCACTTTCTAGGCTATTCCACTTCCTCATAACTCTATGACTGAAGAAATACTTCCTAACATCCCTTTGACTCATAGGAGTTTTCAACTTCCAATTTTGAATCCTTGTTTCTGTGTCCCACCTCTGGAACATCTTGTCTTTGTCCACCTTGTCAATTACTCGCAGTATTTTATATGTCGTTATCATGTCTCCCCTGACCCTCCTGTCGTCCAGTGTCATCATTCCGATTTTCCTTAACATTTCTTCACAGCACAATTCCCTTAGCTTTTGGACTAGTCTTGTTGCAAACCTTTGGAATTTCTCTAATATCTTGACGTGCTTCACCAGGTGTGGATTCAAAACTGGTGCTGCATACTCCAATATGGGCCTGAAGTATATGGTGTACAGAGTCTTGAATTACTTACTGAGGTATCGGTACGCAATTCTTAGGTTTGCTGCAGCAGTTATCTGATTGATGTGCGCCTCAGGAGATGTGCTCGGTATTATACTCACCCCAAGATCTTTTTCCTTGAATGAGGTTTGCAGTCTTTGGCCACCTAGCCTATACTCTGTCTGCGGTCTTCTTTGCCCTTCCCTGATCTTCGTGAGTTTGCATTTGGCGGGGTTAAATTCAAGGAGTCAGTTGCTGGACCAGGCTTGTAGCCTGGCCAGGTCTCTTTGTAGTAGTGCCTGATCCTCGACCGATTTAATTCTTCTCATTAACTTCTCATCATCTGCAAACAAGGACACTTCTGAGTCCCTTCCGTTATGTCATTCACATATACCAAAAACAGCACAGGTCCTATAACTGACCCTTGTGGAACCCTGCTCGTCACAGGCGCCCACTCTGACACCTCGTCACGTACCATTACTCGTTGTTGCCTACTTGTCAGATATTCTGATCCATTGCAGTGCCTTTCCTGTTATGCGTGCGTGATCCTCTAGCTTTTGCATTAACCTCTTGTGAGGAACTGTGTCGAAGGCCTTCTTGCAGTCTAAGAAAATGCAGTCTATCCACCCCTCTCTCTCGTGTTTTATCTCATCTACCTTGTCATAAAACTCCAGTAGGTTTGTGACACAGGATTTTCCTTTCCTGAAACCGTGCTGGTTGTCGTTTATAAGCTTTTGTCTTTCTAGGTGCTCCACCACTCTCTTCCTGATGATGATCTCCATGACTTTGCATACTATACACGTCAGTGACACAGGTCCGTAGCTTAATGCCTCGTGTCTGTCTCCTTTCTTAAAAATTGGGACTACATTTGCCATCTTCCACACCTCAGGTAGTTACCCAGGTTGAATGGATGTGTTGAAGATTTTTGTTAGTGGCACACACAACATCTCTGCTCCCTCTCTAAGGACCCACAGAGAGATGTTGTCTGGTTCCACAGCTTTTGAGGTATCGAGTTCACATAGCAGCTTCTTCACCTCCTCCTCGGTTGTGTGTATTTCATCCATCACTTGTTGGTGTACCTCCCTATTCTGAATTCCTGGAGTCCTTCCTGTCTCCTCTGTAAATACTTCTTTAAATCTCATGTTGAGCTCCTCGCATACCTCTTGGTCGTTTCATGTGAACTCCCCATCTTCTTTCCTCAGCCTGATTATTAACTGTTGTTTTCCTCCTGATGTGGCTATACAACAGCTTCGGGTCAGACTTGACTTTTGATTCTATGTCATTTTCGTATTGTCGCTGAGCCTCCCTTCTTACCTGTGCATATTCGTTTCTGGCTCTTTGGCTAATCTCTTTATTTTCATGGGTCCTTTGTCTTCTGTACTTACTCCATTCACTAGTGCATTTAGATTTTGTCTCCCTACACCTTTGGGTGAATCAAACACTCGTTCTGGTCTTCCCATTACTTCTGTTTCCCTTGGGAACAAACCTCTCCTCTGCCTCCTTGCATTTTGCTGTCACATAGTCCATCATTTCTTTTACTTGTTTTCCTGTCAATTCTCTCTCCCACTGAACGTCTTGTAGGAAGTTCCTCGTGCCTGTGTAGTCCCCCTTTGTAGTTTCGTTTTTCCTATCCTATTCCTGCTCCCTTCTCCACTTGTAGCTAAACTATATAATCAAAACACAGAACCACATGATCACTAGCTCCAAGGGGCCTTTTGTAAGTGATGTCCTCGATGTCTGAACTACTCAAGGTGAATACTAGGTCCAGTCTTGCTGGATCATCCTCACCTCTCTCTCTCTCTGGTAGTGTCTCTAACATGTTGATGCATGATGTTTTCCAGTACCACATCCATCATCTTGGCTCTCCATGATTCAGGACCCCCATGGAGCTCCAGGTTTTCCCAATCAATCTCCTTGTGATTGAAATCACCCATAACTAGTAACTTTGCTCTCCCCATGTTGGCTCTTCTGGCCACCTCGACTAGTGTGTCTACCATTGCTCTGTTGCTCTCGTCGTATTCTTATCATGGCCTCCTGCAGTTCTGTGGTGGGTTGTACATTATAGCAATTACCACCTTATGGCCCTCAGACTGGATTGTTCCTACTATGTAGTCCCTTTCGCCCATTCCATCCATTCCTTCCACTTCCTCAAATCCCCACTGGTTCTTAATGAGCAGTGAAGCTCCTCCTTTCCCTCTACTCCCTCTCTCTTTCCTGAGGATTTGATATCCGGGTGGAAAGATTGCATCTGTTATCATCGTGGTGAGTTTCGTTTCTGTGAGTGCTATTATGTCTGGGGATGTCTCATTTATTATTTCATGCCACTCCTCACATTTATTTGTTATTCCATCTTCATTTGTATACCAAACCTTCAGCTTCTTTTCTAAAACTGTAGTCTTGGGGAAAGTGGGAGACCTGATGAGGAACTATGGGTGGTTGGAGTGAAGGTGGAGTTTGTAATGAGTTGGGTGGGAGCATTGGGTATGGCATGTGTGTTTTGCATTAGAATTTTTGGTTGCATTGGAGTTGTCCAGGTTGGGTGACTTCTGTAGGTGATTGTGAGGTAGGTTGTATTTGAGCTTCCTCCTGAGTCTGGATTCTCCTGTCCATCTCTCTTTCCTCCTTTCGTCTTTGTACCCTCTCTTTCAGTTTCTGCCTTTCTTCTCTTGTTCAGTTGCAGTCGAGATACACCCTCCGGTACTCTGACATATCCCTTAGTCTTGCTTTCTCCTGCAGGATCCTGTTTCAAGCTGATTCTGCTTTGAAAATCACTTTGACTGGCCGGATTCTTCCTCTTGCAGAAAATTTGCCAGCTGGGTCATGTCATATTCTCTGATTGCTTTCATGATGCTTTCAATCGCTTTTTTCTCCACTTGTCTTCTTGCTTCGTAAGTTTCCCCTTCAGCTTCCTGGAGCCCATAAACAAAGACTGATCTCTCTGTTGAATTCTCCCACTGCCTATCCCTATGTAACCCCTGAATCGATTTAGTTGCCTTTATTGCAGCTTTCCTTTCTTCAATCTCTTCACTGTCTGCTATCCCTGGGCCCAGTGGCCTGTCGTTTTTCCTTCTTAACTTTCCCTGTGCACTGCTGTGGTCTGTTAGGGCTTCTACATATAGCTTAGCTCTTCCTTTTTCTACACTCCCCTCGATTGTTCCTGATGTGATCCTCTCTTTTTCTCGGGCTCCACGATGGTCTGATAGGGCCTCTGCATACAGTTTCCTTCTGTTCTCTACAATTCCCTTATTTGTGACTGAGGTAGCAGTTTCTGATACCATGTCCACATTGCTTTTTAGTTCTTTAGGCTGTTTCAGATTTTTCAGTTCCTCTTCTAATCTCTGTATCTTAGCCTCTGCTGCTGTGACTTGCTTCTCCCACTTCCTGCTTTCTGCAGCTATCCTCTCCTCCATTTTCATGTTAAGCTCCTCTAGCTTTCTTCCCCACTCATGTTTCCTTTTCATGAGCTCTGCTGCCCAATCTTCATTCGCAGACTCATCCTCCAGTCCCCTGGTTTTCCGTCCTGCTCTCTGGCACTCCATTTTTTTTAAGATGCCACAGAGTGAAAAACTATGTATTATGTGTGGTTGTTTTGTGGTGTGATTGCCTGAGTGTTTGTGTGGGGGAGGAGGGAGGGAAAGGAGAAACTGGAGACAGTGGGGAAATGGAAAAGAGGTGGGGAAAGGGAAAGAGGGGGGAATATGAGGAGAGAGAGGAGAAGGGAGAAGAAGAGGTGGAAAAAGAATGGGAGAGGGAGAGGGGGAGAAGAAGGAGGGTGAGAGAGGAAAGGATCAGGGGAGTGGGGGGGGGAAGCGCATTGAAAGAGTGTGTGTGGGTCTGTATGTGTGAGTGTGTGTGTGTGTGTGTTTGTGGTGGAACTATAGGTGTGTGGGTTTATTAAGTGTGTGAAAAGTAGTGGTGAAATTGTGTACTCACCTAATTGTACTCACCTAATTGTGGTTGCAGGGGTCGAGACTCAGATCCTGGCCCCACCTCTTCGCTGCCCGCTACTGGGTCTCTGCTCTCCCTGCTCCATGAGCTTTATCATACGTCGTCTTAAAACTGTGTATGGTTCCTGCCTCCACTATATATTTCTCTAGACTATTCCCCTTCCTGACTACTCTGTGGCTGAAGAAATGCTTCCTAACATCCCTTTGACTCATCTGAGTCTTCAGCTTCCAGTTGTGTCCCCTTGTTTCTGTGTTCCCTCTCTGGAACATCCTGTCACTGTCTACCTTGTCGATTCCCCGCAGTATTTTGTATGTCGTTATCATGTCTCCTCTAACCCTTCTTTCCTCCAGTGTTGTTAGTCCTATTTCCCTCAGCCTTTCTTCATAGGACAGACCCCTCCTCCGATGTGATTCTCCTCATTAATTTCACATCATCTGCGAACAGAGACACTTCTGAGTCTATCCCATCCGTCATGTCATTTACATATACCAAGAATAACACTGGTCCTAGGACTGACCCCTGCGGTACGCCGCTCGTCACAGGCGCCCACTGTGATACCTCATCACGCACCATGACCCGTTGTTGCCTCCCTGTGAGGTATTCCCTGATCCATTCCAGTGCCCTTCCTGTTATACATGCTTGTTCTTCCAACTTCTTTACTAATCTCATGTGAGGAACTGTGTCGAAGGCCTTCCTGCAGTCCAGGAAAATGCAATCAACCCACAATTCTCTCTCCTGCCTTACCTCTGTTACTTTATCATAGAACTCTAGGAGGTTTGTTACACAGGATTTGCCTTCCCGGAATCCGTGCTGTCTGGTGTTTATTATCGTGTTCAGCTCGAGGTGCTCCACCATTCTTTTCCTGATGATTTTCTCCAGGACTTTGCACACTATACATGTAAGTGACACCGGTCTATAGTTTAGTGCCTCTTTTCTGTCTCCTTTTTTAAAGATGGGGACTACGTTAGCCTTCTTCCATACCTCAGGTAACTGCCCAGTTTCAAGGGATGTGTTGAATAATATGGAAAGTGGCACACTAAGTACCTCAGCTCCTTCCCGAAGAACCCACGGGAATATATTGTCCGGACCCATCGCCTTTGAGGTATCAAGGTCACTGAGTAACTGTTATGGTGTATGAGTGTGTATGTGGGGTCTGCGAGTGATACATCGTCTACTGTGCTCCTCTACCTGGCCTGACCTGACTCACACCTGATCTACCAGTTAATGTATTCTATTCCTCACCTGTCTGCTCGCCATTTTCTACTAGAAATTACAAATTGCTATTCGTTACCGAGTACTTGATATCCTATTCCTTATTGTACTATGAGAGTTGGACCGTTTACAAACAGCTTGGCGGTTAGGTAATTGGACCTCACACCCGACTACCCTAAAACCACGCATAGGTGAGATACTTGCGATGTAGCCTGTGTGGGTGTAAACGTGTGTTTGTGTGTGTGTGTGTGTGTGTGTAACTATATGAATGTTGGTTTATTAAGTGTATGAAAAGTAGTGGGTGGGATTATGTTTTATGGTGTATGAGTGTGTATGTGGAGTTTGCGTGTGACACGTAGTCTACAGTGCTCCTCTACCTGACCTGACCCACACCCACCTGACCTGACAAGCACCCACCTACTGGTTTATGTCTTCTATGCTTCACCTGTCTGCTCGCCTGTTCTACTATAAATTACCAATTGCTATTCGTTATTGAGTACTCGATGTCATATTCTTTACCGTACTAGGAGAGTGTATGTTGGTGTAGGTGTCAAGGTGAGTGTATGTTGATAGAGGTGTGAGGGTGAGAGTGTATGTTGATAGAGGTGTGAGGGTGAGAGTGTATGCTGATAGAGGTGTGAAGGTGATTGTATGTTGGTGTAGTTGTGAAGGTGAATGTATGTTGGTAGAGGTGTGAAGGTGAGTGTATGTTGGTAGAGGTGTGAAGGTGAATGTATGTTAGTAGAGGTGTGAAGGTGAGTGTATGTTAGAAGAGGTGTGAAGGTGAGTGTATGTTGGTGTAGGTTTGAATGTGAGTGTGTTGGTGTACGTTTGAAGGTGAGTGTATGTGGGTAGAGGTGTGAAGGTGAGTGTATGTTAGCAGATGTGTGAAGGTGAGTGTATGTTGGTGTAGGTTTGAAGGTGAGTGTATGTTGATAGAGGTGTGAAGGTGAGTGCATGTTAGTAGAGGAGTGAAAGTGAGTGTATGTTAGTAGGGGAGTGAAAGTGACTGTATGTTGATAGAAGTGTGAAGGTGAGTATATGATCATAGAGGAGTGAAGGTGAGTGTATGTTGATAGAAGTGTGAAAGTGAGCATATGATGATAGAGGAGTGAAGGTGAGTGTATGTTGATATAAGTGAGATTTTTAAGAGAGAGGTGAAGGTTTATAAACTAAAGGAGGAGCCAGTTAGGGTAAGATATAAACAACTATTGGAGGACAAATGGGCTAGTGAGAGTATAGGCAATGGGGTAGAAGAGGTATGGGGTAAGTTTAAGAATGCAGTGTTGGAGTGTTCAGCAGAAGTTTGTGGTTACAGGAAAGTGGGTGCGGGAGGGAAGAAGAGTAATTGGTGGAATGATGATGTAAAGAAAGTAGTAAAGGAGGAAAGGTAGCATATGAGAGGTTTTTACAAAGTAGAAGTGATGCAAGGAGGGTAGAGTATATGGAGAGAAAAACAGAGGTTAATCTCACTCCAAAACTTTTTCATATTTTCAACAAAATTTGTTGATAACATCTCACCCACTCTCTCATTTGCTCTCTTTTTACATTGCTTCACCACTCTCTTAATAAGTTGAGAAAACCTAGATAGAGAACGAATGGATTTTTCAGTTAAAAATAGAAGAAGAGAGTTATTAAATGGAGAGTTAGAGGTATCGGGAAGATGGAGGGAATATTTTGAGGAATTGTTAAATGTTGATGAAGACAGGGAAGCTGTGATTTTGTTTATAGGGCAAGGAGGAATAACATCTTGTAGGAGTGAGGAAGAGCCAGTTGTGAGTGTGGGAGGAAGTTCGTGAGGCAGTGGGTAGAATGAAAGGGGGTAAGGCAGCAGGGATTGATGGGATAAAGATAGAAATGTTAAAGGCAGGTGAGGATATAATTTTGGAGCAGTTAGTGCTATTATTTAATAAATGTATGGAAGAGGGTAAGGTACCTAGGAATTGGTAGAGAGCGTGCATAGTTCCTTTGCATAAAGGGAAAGGGGACAAATGAGTGTAAAAATTATAGGGGAATAAGTCTGTTGAGTATACCTGGTAAAGTGTATGATAGAGTTATTATTGAAAGAATTAAGAGTAAGACAGAGAGTAGGATAGCAGATGAACAAGGAGGCTTTAGGAAAGGTAGGGAGGGGGGTTGAGACCAAGTGTTTACAGTGAAACATATAGGTGAACAGTATTTAGATAAGGGTGAATAGGTTTTTGTGGCATTTATGGATTTGGAAAAGGCGTATAACAGGGTGGATAGGGGGGCAATGTGGCAGATATTGCAGGTGTATGGAACAGGAGGGAAGATGGGGTGGTTGGCGTCTGTCTAGGGTCAACCAATCTTGAGTTGATATCGAGGGTCACCGGCCCTGGTCCCAGATCATACCTCCAGGTTACTGGTATGATTAACCAGGTAGATGGTGCCAACATCTCACAACTTCTAGACCATTATGACAAGGTCTTGGATGCACTGGAGGTCAAACAGTGTAGATGTAGTATACACAGACTTTGCAAAAAGGCTTCGACAAGTGCAATCATGGAGTAATTGTGCCCAAAATGAGGGCTAAAAGGAATAACTGGAAATGTGGGTAGATGTATCTTTAACTTTCTAACCAATAAAACACAAAATCTCTGTTACACTAGATAGAGTACTTGTCCCCATCCTGTTCCTCAGCCTCAGATCTGACATAGACAGAAATATAAACAACACCACTGTTTCTTCTATTCCAGATGGTACTAGAATCTGCATGAGTGTCACTCATTAACAACACCGTAAATCTCCAAGTGGATATAAACCAAGTTTTCCAATTGGTCGCGGAAAACAAAATAATGTTCATTGAGGACAAATTTCAGTTATGCCGTTATGGAAAATTTGAGGAAATAATAGTCAGAACAGAGTAAATAAATTCCAGCGAAAAATTAATGTGAAGGACTTGGGATTTGGGATTACAACAGTGTCTCTATCACATCTGCGAAGAAAATGATAGGATGGATAAAAACCTTCAAAACAAGAGACTTCATGCCAGTGATGTTCCTCTTTAAGTTACTTATTCTCTCTAAGCTGGAATACTAATGTACACTAACAACCCCATTCAAGGCAGGTGAAACTGTAGATATAGAGAACGTATAGAGACAAAGTTTACTACACGTATTAGTTCGGTCAAGTACCTTAATTACTGGGAACATTTGAAGTTACTTGACCTGAACTCCCTGGAATACAGATGAGAAAGATACATCATAATTTTCACCTTCAGAAAACTAGGCAGATGGTGAAACATACCCCAGTGAAAAGTAAGGGTGCCATGAGTACACTAAGAGATAACACAATAAGTGTCCAGGGCCCTAGACTGTTGAACAGCCTCCCATCATAGATAAGGGGAATTATCAATAGACCCCTGCTGTCTTCAAGAGGGAACTGGACGGACACCTAAAGTCCATGCCTGATCAGCCGGGCTGTGGTTCGTACATTGGATTGCATGTGACCAGCAGTAACAGCCTGGCTGACCAGGCCCTGATCCACCAGGAGGTCTGGTCGAGGCCTGGGCCATGGAAGCGTTGACCTCCGGAACAACCTCCAGGTAGACTCCAGGCTGGTCCACAGCCTGGCTGATCAGGAAATATCTAGAGTAACTTATCAAGTTCCCTCTGAAGACCGCCAGGAGTTAGTAATTTCCCTTGTGTACACTCTAACAAGGCGTTTGCTTTTATACAAAGTAATTTCAGCAAGCAAGTTTGGAAATTTTCTCTCCAGAATTTTCCAGGTGTAGTTTATAAAGAATTTTTCTTGCCCTCGTTCCAAGAATTACATATCGCATATTTTGAACGTTCAAGTTATCCAGCCTATCTTTTTTCCAAATGAGTGGGATAATAACTTTGCGATCATTGAATGGGAAATCCTCTGAGGAGGCGGAAGAGGGAAGATGCAAAGAGGGAGAAATAGAGAGGGAGGTGAAGAGAGCATATAAGAGAGGAGTTGGAGAGAGAGAGAGAGAGGGAAGGGGAGTTGTGTAAATAATATGTTACGTATGTAAGAAGAAGACTGTTACCACTGTCACATCATGAAACTCTAATTCTTAGCAAGAGTCATTGAAGTCACAATGTTGATCTGCAACATTTCTAACCCCAGCACCACCAGCAGGCACAGCCAGCCATATAATACTGCTAGTAGTCGTTATGACCATCTGCCTAATAAACCACCACGGAGCATTTGTGTATTTCTCCAACACATCCACAACGCTCCACGAACCAACCGTATGACAATTTGGTGATATCAGTGACAAAATTCTCACAAATTTCAGTGTTTTTTGTGGTGTAAAGTGGAACTTCCTATGTCACGAATTCTCGGCTGACACCATCACTCCTTACCACTAGCTTCACCAGTCAAAGGTCTCCTGCTATTCTGCTACCCCGAATAAATAAATTAGTGCCTATTCTTACATTTAGTTGCTTCAAAACAAATGTGTTCATTCAATTTAGTTGCACTGAGTTTAAGAGTTGCTCTACGTACTGTCATTTTACATGATTGTGTATCAATCTAATTTTGGGTAAATTTTTATTGTATATTGATTATTCACGTCCTCTACGAGTACTGGACTTTAACAGTTGTGACCCGTGTTTACCAAGTTACCCTTACCTATTAAGGTCTCTTAATTCTTTTGTATATAATTGACTCCAGAATCCGTAGACCACCTAAACAACGATCGATCAATCTTCTCTCATTCTCATTTTGATCAACTAAGATTCATAATGTTTACAGCATGACCTGTAAGTATGATATTCATTCTCCTATTGTGCAACTATTTATTGCATTGCATAGAATCATTGCCTGATATTCATTTCTGTAATGTCTGGCAGTACTTTTATATTGTATATATTACAGCAGCAGTTCCCAGTCTTTTCACCACCAAGGATCCCTTTTATCTAAATTTATTTTCCCACGGACCTCAGGTTTTTGAAAAGTCTGTCTACTATTCAAGAAGCCAATTTTATAAACTAAGCACAAATTCGTTTTTCCAGTTTCATCTCTCATATGAAAGACATACGTAACTGAGTATACAATTAAATAAAATGCCAGAATTTAAAAAAAATACTTGTTTAATGTTGCTTTGTTTGAAGTTGCTTTGTTGTTAGTTTGTTCCAAAATTCAGGTTCACCGGTAGACAGTTTTAAACGTAAGTCAGGTTCCACATCATCCTGTTTCTGTATTTTGATTTTATATAAAGCATCTGTGAGAAAGTCTGCTGACATAAACATGTAGTGGGGAATAGCATTAAATATCTCAGTGCTCTGGATGCCAGTTCTGGCTACTCATTTTTCACTTGCAACCAAAAGTCCGATTCGGCAACCCAGAAAATGAGACCAACAGTTTAAAAAAGTGTCTAAAAAATTAAACTATTTCTGCCAATTTGGAAAGGGCTTTGAAACTTTTAAAGTTTGTCTTTATCAGCTTTATTTTGAGTCATTAAATATTTTACACTGCAGCCTCTTGAAGATCTGAACTTGGCTCACGGATCTCCAGTACTAATTTTGCGGACCCCCAGGGGTCCATGGATCACAGGTTGGGAACCGTTGTCCTAGACGATCTGTCTGCATGATGGGGTCGTCCTGCATGATGGGGTCGTCCTGCATGATGGGGTCGTCCTGCATGATGGGGTCGTCCTGCATGATGGGGTCGTCCTGCATGATGGGGTCGTCCTGCATGATGGGGTCGTCCTGCAGGTAGCATGATCCAAACTGTCAATGGTATGTTATGTATGTGAATAAAAGACCCTTATCAGTGTCATGGCATAAGAATGTGGTGGTTAGCATGTGTCATTGAATGGTCATGAAGCTGACCGGTGTCAGTTAAATCCCCGGCTCCACCCGAGTGCATAGTCAATCAGGATAGGGAAATTTATGAGATGCTCTACTTTGGCAATCACTGGTGATATAAGATTAGCTAACCTAACTTACAATGTTCCTGTAGTTCACTTCTATAGAAAGGTTAACTGAGTTGCAGGACAAATGGTCTTGGTTTCCACCATGCACAAATTGGAACAGACTTACTTGTGGTGTGGGATCTATTCTAGCTATAAATCTCCCTGAGTCTACCCTGTCAAGGTTGACTTCTATGTTTTCCCCAATAGTTTCGGTGGCCACCCTTATACTGAGTTGAATACTAGAAAATAAAATAATCTCACAGATGGGAGCCTCTACATTTTTTTTCACTGGTCGCCAGGTGAGTATTTTGTACGTCACACATTCACCTCTCAAACCGGAAGAAGGAACATGCGGGTCTTGGCAGCCCCAACTCTCCTTCCTGACCTGCTGGCTATACTTATTATGTCTAATTTCATTACCTAACATAACATTTTAATATTAATGTCTCAGGCTACTTTATTAATTCTAATAATATTTAGTAATGATTCAGGCCTCCCTAACCTATTCATAAGGCCAAAATCTATCAAAATTCTACACCTAACTTACGGTTCCTTTAAAAATTCTTAGAGAGTTGATTAAGGTACTCCCACCCAGCATGTAAACACCACTAAATATGCAAGACAAGCCACGGGGGGTGGAAATCTTAAGCTCAAGTACTTTCAAACTTCTCAGTGCGTCATCGGGAGCTGTGCAATGTTGCAAAGGCAACAACAGAAGTAGGGTAAGTTTTCAGAGAGTGGTAGTGTGGAGGCACCAGCCAGTCTCTGTCTGAGAGAGACAAGCAGGATGCCACCCACACACCGGTCCCCCTCCATACCCCACCCCATATCTGGTCGGGTGGCAATAATATTCCCGATCCCATAGTAACCACCGAAACCTCTTCTCCAGTGTTGGTCATAATTACGGCAATGTCCAATTGTCTACACTTGTGTTTGTAATAAAAATAAACACCTGTCAAGTACTCTAGGCATGTGAGAATGTCACTTCAATATAACATTCATAAATTCGAGATCCTAGCCTGATGGGTCAAGGTGTCGATAGCTGTATCAAGTCACTGACGACTAGAAATGTCAAGGAGCGTAATACTAGCGGTTGGGAATCTCAAGAGAGAAAGAGAGAGGGAGAATCGGTTAGGCAACCCACATTCTTCTTACCCTAGTGGGGTTGCTAACTGTCATTATGACACTGGATTCAATCACTCATTCCCTAGAGGAATGGTGAAGGACCCGGTGGAATCAAATTTCACGGCAGAAGGTTGAGAGAGAGATCTTGAGAGGAGAGATGAGGGAGGAAGGAGGAGGGAGGTGGGAGATGGCAAGAGAATGACACAGAGATAGGGAATGAGGGAGACTCAAGGAAGGAGGTGGAAGGCTGAAAAAGGAAGGAATATGGGTGGTTGGTATTTGCAAGGGGTCAACCTACCTAAAGTTGCTATCGGGGATCACCAGACCATACCTCCAAGTTGCTGGCCTGATTAATTAGGTTGTTTTGCCAGCTGCATCTAGTCCAACATATGGTCCACAGCCTGGATGATCAGGAAATCTCTTGAGTAACTTATGAAGTTCCCTTTAAAGACAAACAGTAGTGTGTTAAAGAGTATTGGTCCCCTTACACCTATTATGTTATATTTTAGGGTAGTCATAGGGCACCTGCTTTTCATAGCGAGTACTTTTGCATTATCTGACAAGCCTATTGCTTTTATACAAAGTGATTTCAGCGAGAAAGTTTGGAATTAATCTTTCTAGAATTTTCCAAGTGTAGATTAAGATGTATTTTTCTTGCTAACGTTCCAAGAACTACAGTTCAAGGGATTTCAAGCGTCAATATTGCAGCCAAGTGAGACCAACTGACTTAAGGAGTATCATCGCTGGCCCAGTATTTTTTATTATGAATATCTTAGTTAACCAACCTATTATTGTCCATGTGATTGTGATAATAACGTTGTTGCAGTCATTGAATTAGTGATCCTCTGAGAAGATGGAGAGAGGGGAAATGCAGTGATGAGGAAGAAGAGAGAAGGAAGAGAGCGTATGAGAGAGGTAGAAAGAGGACGGTGGAAAGAAGGCATGACTGAAGTAGAGAGAGGGTATGAAGGACCTAGAAAGAGGGAAATACGAAGAGGGACGTAGAGAGAGAGAGAGAGAGAGAGAGAGAGAGAGAGAGAGAGAGAGAGAGAGAGAGAGAGAGAGAGAGAGAGAGAGAGAGAGAGAATCATTTGACCACAAGACTGTCTTTATTACACTGAAGATTCTAACAGAACGAGATGATAAATCTACATACACAAGCTGGCTGTGGGAAAGAGGAAATTGGTCAGCACATTCCGATTGGAATGTTCTTCTCCAAGGTGATGTTGATAACCAAGTGAATACCTTCACTGAACACATCCTTAATGTCCAACAAAAATATATCCCTTCCCGGTAGCATGTGACGTAACCAGAGCAGGAATCTGCACAGGCAGACCTGTTAGCAGATATAAGAAGTCCAAAAATGGGTCATTGTTAGATGAGAGGATGACAAAAAGAAAGCAAGCATCAGGAAGAGTGGACTCCAAAACCTGATAGTCCTTGGTAAAGGACCGACAAGGTCATCCACCTGATGAAATTATTCCACATCTAAATCATCAGGATGGGATAGTTTCTACTAGCAGTAAGGAGAAAACTGTCCTGACTCACGAAATCGTAATGACACGATTGCAAATAAACCATACCACGGGTGGGGTTCGAACCCGCGGTCAGAGAGTCTCAGAACTCCAGACCGTCGCGTAAGCACTTTGCTGCCAAGTTGCAAGTTCCTGATCCAGCAAGAAAACCTCGTGTGCTAGCCACAAGAATGTGTCAAAGTTGTCAGTGGTGACAATAAGGCAGGATGAAGCAAATTTTCTATTCAAATAGCTGGACTAAGAAAAGGCTGTGGGCTCAGATATGGCGAGCACAAGAGTAGAAATGCAAACAAGGTAGTCATCTTGCATCTGTCCACATTGCATAGCACAGTAAATGGGATTCTCTGTGGAAGGAGGCAAATGTGCTCTCTGTTCATAAAAAAAATGAAATTCAGCAACTATAGACCAATGTCACTCACATCAATCACTGGCAAGATTATTGATACAATAATCACGCGACAGATAATCTCGCGTTTTTCGACTACAACTCGTTTCTTTGTGACCGTCATTATGGCTTCAGAAAAGATCACTGATACTGATCTGCTGTTAAACCTCTCCATTATGTGGCACCAGTCTTTGGTTGGAACCAAGATCAGCTGCGTAGCAGCACTGTGCATTGGTGGTGCTTTCGACCGAGTATCTCACCGGGGACTCTTGGCAAAACTGCAAGCATAAGGAGTCGCCGGCTCTGTACTATGCCTCCTCAATGATTACCTTCAAGATAGATCTCTGAAAGTAGTTCCCAACGGACAGAGTCAACAAGACACTAATGGTTCAAGTGTCCCACAGGAAAGTGAGCTTGGGTTATTGTTATGGAATGTTTACTTCAATGACCTTCAACTCATCCCAGAATCCCAAGCAAATCCAAATGCTTGTACTGACTTTTACTTATCCAAGAGAGAAAATGGCAACTGCTCTAAGTTACATCAATCACCAGTTTACAGCTATATCAACTTATATCAACCAGCAGTATGTGACGAAGCTTTCAGATCAGCCTTAGTTCGGTTTTCGTTGTCGAGAAGCTGTTACTGCTAAGTACAGTGCTTGGAGAAGGTTTAAGAGGCATCCTACTATATAACAGGAACCTGCGCAGGCAAGGCTTTTGGCAAATGGAAGAAGTCCAAAAGTGAGCCATCTCTAGATGGGATGTTGACAAGAAGAAAAGGTGCGTCAGGTGCAATGGGCTCCAAAACCTGGTGTTCCTTAGTCAAGGACCGACAAGGTTATTCGCCTGATAAAATAATTCCATATCTAAATCGGCAGGATAGAACCGTCTCTATTAGCAGTCAGGAAAATGATGATATCTTTGTTGAACACTGCTACAAATATGAAAGTTCCTGATCCAGCGAGGAAAACTTTGACACAGTTCTTGCTAGCCGCAAGAACTGTGTCAAAGTTGTCGGAGGTG
The DNA here is from genome assembly GCA_009830355.1 of Cherax destructor. NCBI lineage: Eukaryota > Metazoa > Arthropoda > Malacostraca > Decapoda > Parastacidae > Cherax > Cherax destructor. The sequence goes on from WNWK01008964.1 coordinate 22,158, forward strand.
ACAATAAGACAGGATGAAGTTTATCTTAAATCGCAGGACCAAGAAAAGGCTGTGAACCCAGATAAGGTGAGCCCAAGACTGCTGAGTAGACGTGCAGACCAGCTAGCATCACCTCTAACTCGCATCTATCAGAATTGCCTAGCAGTGTTAATGACCTTCTCTGTGGAAAGAGGCAAATGTAGTCCCTGATTACAAAAAAACAGCAATTACAGACCAGTGTCACTCCTGTCAGTCGCTATCAAGATTCTTGAGACAATTTCACGGTAGATTACAGTTTCTTGACTACCACTTTCTTTGTGACCGTGAATATGGCATCAGAAAACGTCACTGTTACTGATCTACTGTTCAGCCTCTCCACTATTTAGCCAGTCACTGGATGAATCAAAGGTCAGCTGTGTAGTAGCATTGAACATTACTGGTGCTTTCGACTGAGTATGGCACCAGGGATTCCTAATAAAACTGGAAGCACTAGGAGTCGCCGGCTTTGCACTATGCCTCCTCAGTGATTGCTTTCAAGTTCTCAACTGAACAGAGTCAACAAGACACTATTGGTGCAAGTGTTCCACAGGGAAATGTGCTTGTGTCCTTGTTATGGAATGTCAACTTCAATAACCTTCATTTTTTTTCCAGAATCCCATGCATATTCAGATGACTGTACTCTGACAATTACTTGTCCGAGAGAGGAAATGCCAGCCACTCTCAGTTACATCAATCAACAACTCACAGATATATCAGCCTGGGGAAAACTTTGGTTGATCACATTTCTCCCGAGAAAACACAAATATTCTCTAAGCACCTTGATGGTAATGCTGATATCCTTTGTGAAATTTGACTGCAAACTGACTTAAAGAACCACGTTATAAATCTTACAAAGTGGCCAGGAAGTTTACAGCATTTAGACGTATATCTCATCTACTCGACAGTAAATGTTGCAAGATTTTATGAGGCACAATTATGCCCACACCTTGAGTATGGTCCACTTTGACTGCCTACCCCACCTCTCATCTGCGACTTCTTTAAAGAATAGAGAGCAGAGCAAGTCGACTCATCTCTCGCCTTGACCCGGCCTGGACATATGTCATTTCAGTCGAGCCTTCAATACCGGTGGGATGTGGGCGACTTTACTATTGTGTACAGCCGAATGTTGTTGAGGTATCACACTTTGCTTCACTCCACAGACAGCGAGAAGTGAGCTGCACAACAAAGCGGGGAAGTGAGCTGCACAACAAAGCGGGGAAGTGAGCTGCACAACAAAGCGGAGAAGTGAGCTGCACAACAAAGCGGAGAAGTGAGCTGCACAACAAAGCGGGGAAGTGAGCTGCACAACAAAGCGGGGAAGTGAGCTGCACAACAAAGCGGGGAAGTGAGCTGCACAACAAAGCGGGGAAGTGAGCTGCACAACAAAGCGGAGAAGTGAGCTGCACAACAAAGCGGGGAAGTGAGCTGCACAACAAAGCGGGGAAGTGAGCTGCACAACAAAGCGGGGAAGTGAGCTGCACAAGAAAGCGGGGAAGAAATCACCAACTACACTGGTTATACCCTCTTCAAGAACATCGCTTCTTCTGAGATCATTTATTCCTGGGATGGCGCTTGTCTGGAACATGTTAGTACAGCATGAGGACAAACGAAATAAAGTCAGTTGAGCAAATGAAATCGATGGTCCACAGATGACTCCAACTTAATCCTGTTTCCTATTTGTACATTTCATAAAAATATAAAAGGCTTTCAAATGAGCTGATGTAGGTAACAGCTTGTGAGGAATGGAACCCACGGAAGTGGTGGGTATCTCAAGTTCTTTTCTTTATGAAAAGAAAAAAGAATACTCTTATAACTTAAACTGATAAACAAAGACTTAGATATAAAATTAGGGAAAAAAACTATAGTAAATAGAAAAAATATGAAACTTAATTACCTAACTTAAAACTAAAAGATAATTAAAAAAAATACAATGACTAAATGCTAACAATGATCAGAATGATACGGAGGAAGATGTGGTCCAGTCTGATTTTCTTATACCACTGAGGTTGACAGAGTGGACCAGGACAACCGTATCTTAGATGTTACACTATCGGACAAGAGGCCTGGTCAGTACCGATGTTCAGATTATTTTCCTTCATCTAACTAGGTGTGGTGGAGACTAGTAGAGTCGGACATAATATCCTAATTGTAACTCAAGTCATAAGATCAGGTTAGGACTGGTCCAGATACAGTCACACAGACTGAGAGCCTTATAATGAAGACAGCCCATCGTGGTCCCCAAACTGGAGAGACCCAATCCTACGGCTTGAGAAAAATTAGAGATTACCAGAGAACATATAGGCTATGGCATAGAGACACGTGAGAGGCCAGATTAAACCTAAGCTAATGCAGGTAACTTAATACAATAATCAATCATGAGGACTACTTACCGGGAGGAGAGTCAGGAGTAGAGTGATACTACTACATAAGTACGATAAGGCACCTAAATTACTGGGAACGGTTGAAGGACCTTGATCTGTATTCCCTGGAATGCAGGCGAGAGAGATACATGATGATATATACTTGAAAAATCCTAGAAAGATTAGTACCAAACTTGGAAACGAAAATCACTCCCTATGAAAGCAAAAGACTCGGCAGGAGATGCAACATTCCCCTACTGAAAAGCAGTGAGGTAATGGGAACAATGGGCTTGTTCCCATTACCTGACATAATATTATCCAACCTGCTGACTATGTCACCAACACCAGCTCCTGGGATGCACACCCTCTGTCTGACCTTCCTATCTCTGTTACAAAAAGCACGGTCCATATATCTTACCAGAGAGTCTCCTACAATCAGAATATTCTTACCTTGATTAGTAGGTGAGTCAGTGGTACCTTTATCCTCACTAACCACTGAAGTACACTCGTACTGGAGAACAGAGAATCGATTTCCTACCTTCCCATCTTCTCTATTAACCTTCCTTATCTTCCTTCTTCCTGAATTGTGAACCACTTGCCACTTAAAGTGTCTGCCACTCTCCAACTCAGTGCTGGTAATATTTTTCTCCTTACCACCACCAACCATCTCACACTCACTCCCAAACCCATCTAGGCGAAGCTTCAGCCTCCTTAACCTAATGGTTAAGTATTACAAGGATCTCATTGGAAAATAAGTCGCTTTATTTCACTTTTGTTTTTTCTAGATAGTTTACATGTGTTACTCTGTAAGACAAGCATAATCATACAAAAAATGTATAATTTGTACCTCAATAAATTTTCTTTTCTATGGCTTGGTAGATCAACTAGGACGTTAGTAATACTGGCGTGCTGATCAACATACCCATCACAGCCTGGACAATCTGCCACTTACGTAGGTGGTGATCCAATTTCCACTTCTACGACTTAATAGAAATTATCAGAATAATTGCTGCTTATTGATTTTGATACAGCGATACAGTGTTGTTAGTCATCAGGTATCTTCGATTCATATATATTATATATATACATATTTATATATATATATATATATATATATAATATATATATATATATATATATATATATATATATATATATATATATATATATATATATATATATATATTTAGATGTCTTTCTGAAGCCATTTGAATATTCCACTTCCCCTACCACCCCATCTTTTATTGAATATATATAAAATTTATTTCAAGATACAATACATTGTCAAAATACATTAACAAGGATACAATAGTGAGTAAAACAACATAGATGACAACTCAGAGCTACATGTCAAATACTTCGTCCAGCTCCCCGGTAGTGGGCCGCGTGCCCAGAATACTGCAGGCATTTCCCTCTGGATCGCAACACTGAGTCTCTGAAAGAGGAAGCTGGTCGCCCTGTGGTCCTTGGTTTCTATGATGAGTTTTCCACCCAGCTCCTTGAGAAACTTTAGAGCACACTTGCCCCATGCTCCATGGGTCTCCGACCCTATTGGGATGAAGTTATAGCAAGAGGGAAGGTCTTCATATTTGCGGGTCTTCTGGGTCTCCCTGTGGCTGGCAGCTCCACCCCTTCGGCTAAGGAGTGTGGCAGATAGGTGTCTGCCAATGTGGCAGCACAGGTGTAGTCCCAAGCAATCTGCTTACCATATATATATATATATATATATATATATATATATATATATATATATATATATATATATATATATATATATATATATATATATATTTTTTTTTTTTTTTTTTTTTTCTCAACAAGTCGGTCGTCTCCAACCGAGGCAGGGTGACCCAAAAAGAAAGAAAATCCCAAAAAGAAAATGCTTTCATCATCATTCAACACTTTCACCTCACTCATACATAATCACTGTCTTTGCAGAGGCCCTCAGATACGACAGCTGAGAATAGTCCCTCCCAGCTGTCACTATCCCAGACCCCTCCTTTAAAGTGCAGGCATTGTACTTTCCATTTCCAGGACTCAAGTCCAACTAAATCAATTAACTGGTCTCCCTGAATCCCTTCACAAAATGTTACCCTGCTCACACTCCAACAGCTCGTCAGGTCCCAAAAACCATTCGTCTCCATTCACTCCTATCTAACACGCTCACACATGCTTGCTGGAAGTCCAAGCCCCTCGCCCACAAACCCTCCTTTACCCCCTCCCTCCAACCTTTTCTAGGACGACCCCTACCCTGCCTTCCTTCCCCTACAGATTTATATGCTCTCCAAGTCATTCTACTTTGATCCATTCTCTCTAAATGACCAAACCACCTCAACAACCCCTCTTCAGCCCTCTGACAAATACTTTTAGTAACTCCACACCTTCTCCTAATTTCTACATTCCGAATTTTCTGCATAATATTTACCCCCCACATTGCCCTTAGACAGGACATCTCTACTGCCTCCAGCCGCCTCCTCGCTGCAGCATTTGCAACCCATGCTTCACACCCATATAAGAGTGTTGGTATCACTATACTTTCGTACATTCCCTTCTTTGCCTCCATGGATAACGTTTTTTGTCTCCACAGATACCTCAACGCACCACTCAACTTTTTTCCTTCATCAATTTTATGGTTAACCTTATCCTTCATAAACCCATCCGCTGACACGTCAGCTCCCAAATATCTGAAAACATTCACTTCTTCCATACTCCCTCTCTCCAATGTGATATCCAATTTTTCTTTATTTAAATCGTTTGATACCCTCATCACCTTACTCTTATCTATGTTCACTTTCAACTTTCTACCTTTACACACCCTCCCAAACTCGTCCACTAACCTTTGCAACTTTTCTTTAGAATCTCACATAAGCACAGTATCATCAGCAAAAAGTAACTGTCAACTCCCATTTTGCATTTAATTCCCAATAATTTAATCCCACCCCTCTCCCCATCACCCTAGCATTTACTTCTTTTGCAACCCGGTCTATAAATATATTAAACAACCATGGTGACATTACACATCCCTGTCTAAGACCTACTTTTACCGGGAAGTAATCTCCCTCTCTCCTACACACCCTAACCTGAGCCTCACTATCCTCATAAAAACTCTCTACAGCCTTCCGTAACTTACTACCTATTCCATACACTTGCAACATTTGCCACATTGCTCCCCTATCCACTCTATCATATGCCTTTTCTAAATCCATAAATGCAATGAAAACTTCTCTACCTTTATCTAAATACTGTTCACATATATGCTTCACTGTAAACACTTGATCTACACATCCCCTACCCACTCTAAAGCCTCCTTGCTCATCTGCAATCCTACTCTCTGTCTTACCTCTAATTCTTTCAATAATAATCCTGCCATACACTTTACCTGGTATACTCAGTAAACTTATTCCCCAATAATTCTTACACTCTCTTTTATCCCCCTTCCCTTTATATAAAGGAACTATACATGCTTTCTGCCAATCCCTAGGTACCTTCCCCTCTTTCATACATTTATTAAACAAAAATACCAACCACTCCAGCACTATATCATCTCCTGCATTTAACATTTCTGTCATGATCCCGTCATTTCCACCTGCTTTGCCCCCTTTCATTCTACGTAATGCCTCACGCACCTCCCCCACACTCACATCCTGCTCTTCTTCACTCCTAAACGATGTTGTACCTCCCTGGCCAGTACATGAAATTACTGCTTCCCTTTTTCCAAATTTTTTTCTTGTTTTCAGCAAATTTTTTTGACAGAGCCTCTCCCATTCTTTCATCTGCTCTTCTTTTGTACTCTCTCACCACTCTCTTCACCTTTCTTTTACTCTCCATATACTCTGCTCTTCTATTAACACTTCTGTTTTGTAAAAACCTCTCATAAGCTATCTTTTTCACTTTTATCACACCCTTTACTTCTTCATTCCACCACTCACTCCTCTTTCCTCCTGCACCCACCCTCCTATAGCCACACACTTCTGCCCCACATTCTAATATTGCATTTTTAAAACTATCCCAACTCTTTACAACCCACCCACTACTCATACTTGCACTAGCCCACCTTTCTGCCAATAATTGCTTATATCTCAACCTAACTTCCTCCTCCCTTAGTTTATACACTTTTACCTCTCTCTTACTTGTTGTTGCCATTTTCTTTTTGTCCCATCTACCTTTTACTCTAACTGTAGCTACAACTAAATAATGATCCGATATATCTGTTGCCCCTCTATAAACATGTACATCCTGAAGCCTACCCATCAACCTTTTATCCACCAATACATAATCCAACAAACTACTTTCCTTACGTGCTATATCATACCTTGTATATTTATTTATCCTCTTTTTAATAAAATATGTATTACTTATTACCAAACCTCTTTCTACACATAGCTCAATTAATGGTTCCCCATTTACATTTACCCCTGGCACCCCAAATTTACCTACTACTCCCTCCACAACATTTTTACCCACTTTAGCATTAAGATCCCCAACCACAATTACTCTCTCACTTGGTTCAAAACTCCCCACACACTCACTCAACATTTCCCAAAATCTATCTCTCTCCTCTACACTTCTCTCTTCTCCAGGTGCATAAACACTTACTATAACCCACTTTTCACATCCAACCTTTATTTTACTCCACATAATCCTGGTGGTCTGGTGGCTAAAGCTCTTGCTTCACACGGCGAGGGCCTGGGTTCGATTCCCAGCCAGGGCAGAAACATTGGGCGTGTTTCTTTACACCTGTTGTCTATGTTCCCCATCAGTAAAATGGGTACCTGGGTGTTAGTCGACTGGTGTGAGTCGCATCCTAGGACACTGACCTAATCTGCCCGAAATGCTCTGCATAACAAGGGACTTTCTATATAGTAGTATGTCATTGATGTCAGCTAGGCCTGTATACCATGTACATGTACTTGTAGTAAATAAAGATATTATTATTATTATTATATTATTATTATATTCCCTCTTTACCTGCCATAACTGATTATTCAACATTATTGCCACTCCTTCTTTAGCTCTAACTCTATTTGAAACCCCTGACCTAATCCCATTTATTTCTCCCTACTGAAACTCTCCTACCCCCTTCAGCTTTGTCTCACTTAAAGCCAGGACATCCGGCTTCTTTTTATTCATAACATCTACAATCATCTCTTTTTTATCATTCGCACAACATCCACGCACATTCAAACATCCCACTTTGACGGTTTTCTTCTTCTTCTTTTTAGTAAGCTATACAGGAAAAGGGGTTACTAGCCCATTGTTCCCGGCATTTTAGTTGACTTTTACAACACGCATGGCTTACGGAGGAAAGATTCTTATTCCACTTCCCCATGGATATGAAAGGAAAAGCAATAAGAACAAGAACTATTAAGATAAAATCAAAGAAAACTCAGATGAGTGTGTGTACATAAACGTGTACATGTATGTGTAGCGTGACCTAAGTGTAAGTAGAAGTAGCAAGACGTACCTGAAATCTTGCACGTTTATGAGACAGAAAAAAGACACCAGCAATCCTACCATCATGTAAAACAAAAACAGGCTTTCGTTTTACACTCACTTGGCAGGACGGTAGTACCTCCCTGGGTGGTTGCTGCCTACCAACCTACTACCTACTATATATATATATATATATATATATATATATATATATATATATATATATATATATATATATATATATATATATATAATAACACTATGACTAGCCAAGGATTTGAACCCATGTAATTTTGTCCCTGCCTCGAGGTGAGTGAAAATCACATGACGCCTTAACTCACTGAACCACACAATCCTACAAGAACCAAGCACCCAGCCAAATTAGGTGTGTTACTCTTGGTCCGAGGACATACGGTGTTGTGGGTGCCTTAAGCTAATTTCATTCTTATCTCCGTTTGGTGTACTAGCCTCCACAAGCAGTATATATATTATTGTGACCACGATTTAGTGGTATTGAATCAATAGCAACACTGCGACTAGCCGAGGATTCGAACCCTTGTAGTCTTGGCCCTGCCTCGTAGTTAGCCTTAGCACACTGAACCACACATTCCTACAAGAACCAAACACCCAGCTAAGCTAGGTGTGTTACTCTTGGTCTGAGGACATACGGTGCTGTATAAGAATGAAATTAGCTTAAGGCACCCACACCACCGTATGTCCTTGGACCAAGAGTAACACACCTAGCTTGGTTGGGCTGGATTCAAAGAGCCCATCTCAGAATCCAGGCATTTTTTTACTTCATATGTTAATGTAGGTCAAAGGGTTAAGGTCCGAATTGACTGTGATATTGTGGGGAGTAGTGCCCAGGTAAACTTCAAAGTGCTCTAAAGATAATACCAAAGCTAAAGCTTCTTTCTCTACAGTAGCATAATTTAACTGGTGGGGCTTTAATTTAGCTGAGAAATAGCAAATAGGATGAAGAATATTAGAAGACGAGGAGGGCTGTAGCAATATTGCTCCCACAGCATAGCTACATGTAAAGAAAAGGGAACATCAAAATCTGGACTCTGCAATACTGGTGATGATTCAAGCAATCGTTTCAATCTGCTAAAAGCCAAGTCACATTCTGAGGTTCAGCAGAATTTAACTTGAGAACTGGTTAATTCAAACAGGGAAGCTGCCACTTGGGAGAAGTTGGGACAGAACCGGCGGTAGTAGCCGGCCATCCCTAAAAATCTCTGTAGTCCTTTTCTGTCCCTAGGTATAGGGAATTCTGATATGGCTTTGATCTTAGCATTGACGTGAGCCACTGTTCCTTGGCCGATGCTGAATCTAGATATTTTATTCGGGCTTGCCCAAACTCACATTTGGCTAAATTAACCGTAAAATTATATTATTTTAATTTTTTCAGAAGGGCTTCTAGCCGAGGCACATGCTGTCCCCACTCTTCACTTATCACCACTAAGTCGTCCAAGTTGGCTTCCACTCCTTCCAACTCATAAGTTAGACTATTCATCAACCTCTTAAAGGTAGATGCTGCATTACAGAGGCCGAACAGCATAACCAATAGTTAAACAGACCACCAGGAACAGTAAAAGCCGATATCTCTTGGGCTCGTGTTGACAGAGGTACTTGGTAATAACCTTGGAACAGATCTAGTCTACTCACATACTTAGCCCCAGAGACTTTGCCTATTAAATCGTCTACCCTAGGTGGAGGATACCCATCAGGTAAGTTTACCTTCGGATAGTCTGTACACATACAGTACGATCCATCTGCTTTAGGCACGAGTACACAGGGAGAAGCCCATGGACTATTTCTTCTCAGAGTGCCTAATTTTTCGCCTGGCTTGTTTGATACGGGGCTTGCTTAATTGGTGGAGTGCCTTGTACATCCACATCATGCATCCCCAGAGTGCAATGCTTGGGCACGTCTCAGAATAAACTTGGATAAGCAATTAGCAACTCTTTTATCTCTCTTGCTTGGTCATCTCCTAAGTTACCTAGAAAATGGTCCATAGCACTCAACACTTCCGATTCTTTTAGGCGCACTTCTACCCCTCTAGAAAAACCTATAAGGCATGCGTTCCCTTCTTGGGGTAGGACAGAAGTAGTGGGCGATATTCCCCATAATACTTCTTTTGTGGAGAAAATTCTCCAAAGGACGGGGGTATGCGCCCTTACTACCCTTGTTAAGGGCTCCCACCTTTTCCGCCCTTAGGAAGGGGCCAGGCGAGGCGAGTCTGGGTGCATAAACAAATTAACACAGATCAGATGTACTGACCACAGTGTGTCACGGGGTCTGACCAAGTAGCAGCGAGTGTGTATGTGAGTTAATAGACATTTGAGATAAATGTAACTCTTTGCCGTAACAGGAAGATTACAGTAAACTGCTGTATTAGTTTCTGCACTTGAATTTACTATCGTGTGTTCCAGTGATTGGGGTATTTAGATGACACAAACATTTTAATTGCCACTTGTAGCAGCATGTAGCAATTGTTGAAATTGTGCTGACCTCAGCATGCCAAGCCCCGCGGCACCACGAGGGATCAGATTGAATACGGGCTCCGAAGAGGTCATATGACGTGAGGGGTCATACGGTGCGAGGCGACGTAACTCAACAAAGACATTAGTCGTGGACGTCGGTACGCTAATTTAATCAACACTAACGTCGGGAAATAAGATAAGAACTCTGTTCCAGCACGTTTAGTGAATAACATCAACATCGCGGTATATTCTGAAGTGTGCGCAGCTTCATATTACCGCTAAAAGACAATCGTAGAGACAATCGCAAGTGAACTCCATCGAAACAAGACGGTGACTCATCAGCGGCATTCTACAATCAAGACAGCATTTCTGCCGTATATGTTGGAGCCAACACCATCGCTCACGTTACAAGAGCAAGGCATGTTTTTATGTTCTTGTCAGGCAGGGGACTGCGCAGTTCTTGTAGGTCAAGAGCATCAAAATTTACCTATTGACGGCGGTTATGCGTGGACTTTTAAGTCCAAACACGTGAGTAAACCGCCTTTCAGTCCATCAAAGACTGAAATATGGGCATATGCTTCTTTGGGGCAATAATTATACACCTTTATGTTTACATTACAGCCCAGTGGAGAATGAGGTCATGGATGTCTCCCCTGTGAAGGAGTCGGGGATGGCTGCGACTTCTTGGATTCATCAATAAACTAAGTAGCAAGCTTTACAGTACATTATCGTAGGAGCACATTACTCCACATCTTTAATTGATTTACATGGTAGGTATGGTTCAATTTCTTTTTACCTGGTGTGCGAACTAAGTAATTTACCTTACTCAGTTTCCTCACTGTCTCCATGGGCCCTTCATACCTGGGCTGTAACGTATGTCCAGGAACCAATTTCAGAGCTAAAACTTTATCCCCTACTTGAAAGGAATGATGAGCAGCACTTTTGTTGAAACGCTGTTTCATTTTAGTCTAGTCTCTTTTTATATTTTCAAAAGCCAAGTTCCTCGTGAAAGACAAGTGCTCTTGCATTAAGGAGGGGGATAAATACAAAGGTGGATCAGCTCTCCCGTTCCATACCTCCTTTAACACGTCCTGTGCTCCTCGTACAGCATGTCTATATATCAGCTAAAAGGGGCTGTACCCTAAGCATTTTTTTCACTCTCCCTGATCGCCAGGAGGAGAAAAGGGATGCCCTCATCCCAGTCCTTAGAGAACTGCTCACAACAAGCACGCATCATGAACTTTAAAGACTGGTGGAACCTCTCTAAGGCCCCCTGGGTTTGAGGTCTATAAGCAGTGGAGAGTAAAGGTTTAATACTGAGTTTAGACAAAGCTTCTCAGTACACTCTGGAAGTGAAATCAAAGCCTTGGTCAGACTGAATTTCCCGAGGCAACCCTACCTGGGAAAAGAATCTAATTAGAGCTCTTACTATAGCTCGAGCATTTATTTTTCTTAATGGAATAGCTTCATGATACCTGGTGGCAGTATCCATTATAGTCAACAGGTATTGATTACCCAACTTGGTTTTAGGAAGGGGCCCCACACAATCGATTATCAAACGAGAGAAAGGTTCTCCTTCTACTGCAATAGGAATGGGGGGAGCAGGTGGCAGTGTGTGTGCTGATTTACCTATTTTCTCGCAAATCCGACAATTCCGAAGGTACTCCACAACCGTCTCTTTCATCTTGGGACAAAAAATATCGGGACAACTTTCTCATTGTCTTCCATATCCCCAGATGTCCCCCCATCCCATTGGGCTATTAAGGGCCACTTCCAGAGCCAAGGTTCGGAATCTTCCTGGTAAAACCAGTACCCGTTTCGTAGCACATAATCTAGTACCTGGGGCAGTTGTTGTAGGAACTTTCCTCATAAGAAGACTATTACTATAATATAAACAATCTTCTACATCTGCTGCCTCAGTTTCAGTAATGGCTAGTCCTCTTACTCCCTCCAAAGATGAGTCTTCTAGCTGTTCTTGGATCAAATTTTCGCGCTTAAGATCATTAATCCGCATGGCCGTTAGATCTGATGCCTGAATTCCTGGTGCCTTATCCTCAGCTTCTGGCATGTGAGCATCACTAAACAATAGATCCAGACCCCAATCCGTGGGATTACTGCTCGAGGATGAGGGAAGTGGATGAGACTTTCTCATGGCTCTCGTGACTACGGCGAGAGGAAATAATAGAGAACCCTCCTGGCAAGCTTCAAGGGCAAAATTTTCACCTGAGATATTCTCTATGACGAGAGGTTTTTTACAGAGTCTTCCCAGGCCCAAGTCGTTTCCGACAAGCAGGTCCACTGACTTAATGGGAAATTCTGTTTCTGATATGCCTTACACTGCATATTCATCATAAGACCCTATTTTCAAGAATATTTTATGGAGGGGAACCCTAGACAAGGTCTCTCAATATGCTTCTTAGAGCACATCCATCTTGATATAGGTGGAGTCATTCAAAGGGAGAACACCTTCCTTCAACAGAGTTAAGTAGCTCCTGGTGTCTCTATAAGACTTTACTTCAATGAGCTGGGATTTGGTAGTCCCGGCTTTACCCAGGGAAAAATAAGGACTCATCGCCTCACTTACTTTCTTTTTAGACATGATCGAGGGAGTCGGTCATCTAGCAGTATAAGCCTTCTGACCGGCTGAATCTTGCTCCATCCGTGGGTCCTCCTGTCCCTGGGACCTGGTAGACCACGTCATCTGTACGGGAACCACATCCAGAACTTTATGCTTCCGGTCTCTTACTAACTTGTAACAGAGGCTTCTCACATGCCCTTTTTCTGACAGTACGAGCAAGTAGGTTTCCTCCTTGCTTTATCTACCTCTTTGAGGGGCTTAGTATCAAGTTTTTCATTGGTATTAGACTTAGGAATGGCATAAAAAGCCGCCAGATGGGGAGGTAATTTCTGGAGAACCTCTTCCCTTGGCTGGTTCTGCCAATCCCTAGGGAGTGTTCTCCTCATTTTCTCTTTAGGGGTTTATCCCTTATCAACTGAGAGGAAATTTCGTAATGATCACCGAGCGAGGCAGAAGTCAAAACATCCAAACTAGGATCATCAATTAGAAATTTACGCAAGTCTCCTGACAGGGTGTTATTAAACTCTTCTTGTGATATTAATTGAGTTAGGCTTTCTATAGAGTCATAACCCGAGGCCCTTAACCATCTTTCAAGGGCTACCGTCTTCTGACGGGCAAAGTCTACCCACGTTTGCCCTGGTAGCCGTTGTAAGGTACGGAAAGTCTGTTGGTAGCTTAATGGGAGCAAGTCGAAAATTTCCAAAATTACTTTTTTAACAACCTCATACTTGTACAAGAATGGTATACAATACCGACAAGATGAAATTAAGACACATGTGTAACATCTGGGGACCTGTACATAACCTTCACGGCAACGACAGCTATTACTACAACTAACCCATCTCTTTTGGTATGACCTACTTCCACTGGGGAATCCCGCCTTCCAGTGACTATGCCCTCGTCTACTACACGTCCTTTTCCACCTGACGTTAGTATATAAGCGTCAGCATCCTTGCCTCTGCTCCACAAACTCCACGACTTCGGTGCTGTTCACACCACTCCAAGGCCGAGGGACTGATAACCTCATCTTTTGTATATAGTTCTACTGTCTTCAGTGTCCTAGAATTTGTATTGATAAAGTCACTGGATGGCGAAACGTTTACAATAAAGATACCCAGATGTTGCACATGTGTCTTAATTTCAACCTCATACTTCATATACTTGTCATAAGGCAGAGTAGCTGTACACTTTTGAGCATTTCCGGTTAAAGTTGTGTGCAATACGGTGGCCCAATATTCTTGAGGTCATTGCATCCCACTTGCCTGGTTCTCGAAGGTGTCGAAATAGGTGTCAAGGTCAGCCTCACTGAACCAAGGCAATAGAGATGCTGCCTTATGCAAATCGAAGGACAGGTTTGGGGAAACCGTCGGTCTCACGCCTCTCTCCGCTTGTTGCCTCTCATAACGAATACTCTCTCGCTCAGATTCTTTGTACAATTATCGTTGTGCTTCTAATTTAGCCGTTTACAGAGTTATGAGATGTTTTATTCTCTTAAAATGGTCCAGAGAGATGAGTGTCAAGGGCATCAGTGGAGTCGGGGAAAGGAGCCCCTCTGGTCGTGTCTTGGGCCGAGCTCCCTCACCTCGTATACTCACAGAATCACTGGTTGGTAATGGACTATCAGAAGCCCTTGTTTCATTTCCTCGTTCAGGGGAAACCCCATCACTAGACACTCCCATGGCTCCCGGTGTTGACATATTACCAGCAAGTAAGGAAGATGTAGTCCTCCCAGGGGCTGATTTGTCGGCTTAAACTGACTTCTCTAAGTCTTCTACTAGAGACATGTGCTCCAGCTGGTATATTAAACTCTCCACCTGTGATTCAAGCGTTTTGGAAGCTTCTAGGGGTAAAGGGAATAAGATATTCCTTATAATAGACCGGATGGTCTCCGTGGTATAACGATTGTTATATGTCACCCCAGGTGCTTTGCTATCTGCCAGCATGTCTGCAGTTTCAGCGTCTCTAATTTATCCAGAGTTAATTCGTAGACCAGTTGCTGTATATAAGCTTCCATTAGGAAGATCTAGTCGAGCTATCTCCTAAGACAGACCCCCACTTGTTACGACCATAGCCTGTAGACCACTTCGTTTAGTGTTTCTCGTAACAAAAGAAAAAGATAACCACATAAGGGTCTCCATACACAGGTTTCACTTGTTAAAGAAAATAAATCTATTAGGTTTCTTCTCGTTTTATTAACAGTGTTAATAATCACTTAAACTTTCCATACTGATATAAGTAAAACTTATATCAGTACCCTTATTATCTCACTTATAATATATTAAATCATTGTTATTTGCCCTAGACAGTTTCTAGACTCCCTCACAAGGAGTCACAAGATATATATATATATATATATATATATATATATATATATATATATATATATATATATATATGGTAGACAGCAACCGCCCAGGGAGGTACTACCGTCCTGCCAAGTGAGTGTAAAACGAAAGCCTGTATTTGTTTTACATGATGGTAGGATTGCTGGTGTCTTTTTTCTGTCTCATAAACATGCAAGATTTCAGGTATGTCTTGTTACTTCTACTTACACTTAGGTCACACTACACATTCATTTACAAGCATATGTATATACACACACCCCTCTGGGTTTTCTTCTATTTTCTTACTAGTTCTTGTTCTTATTTCCTCTTATCTCCATGGGGAAGTGGAACAGAATTCTTCCTCCGTAAGCCATGCGTGTCGTAAGAGGCAACTAAAATGCCGGGTAACCCCTTCTCCTGTATATATTACTAAATGTAAAAGGAGAAACTTTCGTTTTTTCTTTTGGGCCACCCTGCTTCGGTGGGAAACGGCCGACGTGTTGAAAGAAAGACAGATATATATATATATATATATATATATATATATATATATATATATATATATATATATATATATATATATATATATATATATATATATATATATATATATATATAGTACAGAGACAGGCATTTACAAGCCTAAACGACACACTGACGCAAATAACAGCGTTCTTCCGAGGGGATCCATTACTCCTTAAACTTTTCCTATATCAGAGTCCATAAAAACGTAGCACTTAGACTCTTTAAACTCTTTTCTAATTTCGTCCAGAGTTCTTACTCTTTCTCAGGCTGGGCGTGGCTGAAAGCCAGTTTCTCAAGTAGATGCTTCCTCTAGTAAGGAAGTTGTGAAATGAACAAGGTAAGGCTTTACCAGCCAACCTTAACTCTGTCTGATAAGGTGTTGAACAACTCGAATTGTCTGCTGGTGTTTAACCTGCCGCACCAGCAGTTTACAATATTTAAACATTCTACCTATGTACCAAGCTAAACAATTCATGGCCAGATAATATTATAAAGTAAAGCTACTTTTACTGGGACGTAATCTCCCTCTCTCCTACACACCCTATCCAGGTGGGTTGATGGATTGGTGACGCTCGACCAGTGTCTACGCTCGACCAGTGTCTACGCTCGACCAGTGTCTACGCTCGACCAGTGTC
Organism: Cherax destructor; assembly: GCA_009830355.1. Taxonomy (NCBI): domain Eukaryota; kingdom Metazoa; phylum Arthropoda; class Malacostraca; order Decapoda; family Parastacidae; genus Cherax; species Cherax destructor. The sequence goes on from WNWK01008964.1 coordinate 38,517, forward strand.
TACGCTCGACCAGTGTCTACGATCGACCAGTGTCTACGCTCGACCAGTGTCTACGATCGACCAGAGTCTACGCTCGACCAGTGTCTACGATCGACCAGAGTCTACGCTCGACCAGTGTCTACGCTCGACCAGTGTCTACGCTCGACCAGTGTCTACGCTCGACCAGTGTCTACGCTCGACCAGTGTCTACGCTCGACCAGTGTCTACGCTCGACCAGTGTCTACGTCAGTTGTGAATAGTTATATAAAGCGTTTAGCTGTTAGTGTACCATACAGCGACAGGCGCACAAGATTACGAGATAACATAAGGAGCGGTTAAAGGGTATTAGTAGAAATTAGAAATTTAGATCATAGAAATATTATTGGAAAGGCATAGAAGATTTCCAAGTAAGACATATTAACCGACAATGAGAAGAATAGTAGACAATATTTAGGAAGATACTTCTGAGTACCTCGGTAGAACATTCGAGTACCCCAGAGCAGGATCTTTAGACGGACAAAGAGCACATTCTATTCCTTTCTTTTATTATTTAAAAAGGTTACACAGAATAATAGCAATCCATGTGTATAGTATCCAACGAGAAACGTATTTTCTCAAACCACATGACCTGTTATAAACGACTAGAAAAAGCTTGGGGCTGGCTATTATATCTTATAATTTCATTCTTGACATCTCTGAAACCCTCCTACCCCATATGGGGAGTAGGGGATGGTGGTAGGGTGGGGTTGGCACCATCACTGGCCACACTCTAAGGGTAACCATGGAAGGTGACACATCCACACTACACTACTCTGAGAACTCTCTCCCTGCTTTAGTTGCTCTCTTGCAACATTGCAAAGCTCCTGATGACGCACTGAGAAGTGTGAAGGTACTTGAGCTAAAGATTTCCACCCCATCCCCATCGTGGCTTGTCTTGCATAGTTAAGATCGCGCACTTTCACCGTCACTCACACTATCACTGTCTTGCCAGAGCCATGCCCCTCCAAACTGGAAATATCCCATCCCTCCTTCAGAGTGCACTGTACTTCCCACCTCCAAGTCTCAAGTCTGACTATGCGGTTGTCCTGAATCCTTTTCATAACTGCTACTTTGCTCACATTCAAGTCATAGAAACTACTTGCTTTAAAACATTTTTATTTAACACGCTCGCATTCGCCTGCTGGATGTGGTGGTACCTCGCATACAGAACCTACTTAATCCTCTCCTTCCAATCTTTCCTAAGACGATCCCTACACCGCCATTCCTCCGCTACAAATTTATGCATCAAGTCATCCTATTTTGCTCCATCGTCTCTGAATGTCGAAACCACCTCAACTCTTTGGATAACACTTTTTGTAATCCTCCATCTCTTAGTTTACAAACAACGAATTCTCTGCATAATATTCACACCACACGTTGCCCTCAGAAACAACATCTCCACTGCCTCCAGCCTCCTCATTACCGCAACATTCACAACAGTCTAAGAGTGTTGCTACCACTATACTCTCTAAATGCACCACCCACCTCTTTCTCTTCATCAATTCTATTTGTGAAGAATTAGACACATTTGCAACATCTGGGTATCTTTACTGTAGACGTTTCGCCATCCATTTGCTTTACCAACACACATTCAAAGACATAATTGGAAGACAGTAGAACTACATACACCAGCGCCAATCATCATGTCTGTGCGTCAGTCTTCACGACTACGGTGTTCTTCAACTCCAAGGCAGAGGGTTTGATTACATCATCTTTTGTACATAGTTCTACTGTCTTCCAATTATCTCCTTTAAAGATGATAAAGCCACTGGAGGGCGTAACGTCTACATAAAGAAACCCAGATGTTGCACATGTGTCTAATTCTTCATCTTGTAGGTATTGTGTACCATACAGGTACAGTTCCATTTTCAGCTGGTCTTTCATAGACCCACCTGTCGACAAGTTCACCTCCTGTATACTCCCTCCTTCCCATCTGACATCCAGTCTTTCATTACTTATTGTTGTTGTTACCATCATCACTTTGCTCTTTCCTATATTCACTTTAAATTGTCTTATTTTGTTACAATTGTTTACGTCTGCTTGTGCAAGCGGGAATGATTCATATGGCTTTGGAGGCTCCTTACTTTGTTTGAGTTCTTGGTACACAGACAGTGTGTTTAAGTGCCCAGGCCCGGAGGGGCCATGGCCCAGGAAAGAGTGATGGAGACCTTGTTTACTGAGTGAAGACGGCTGCCTGAGTGAGGCTGGGTAAGGGTGGTGCTGGCTGAGATGGATAAACATATGCCATTAGGTGTCAGCACCAACATGGTACGAAATATGAACCCTGCTGGGCCTACACTTTTACTTATCTTCCCAAATACATCCACCAATCTTTGCAACTTCTATACAGAATCTCCCAATAGCACAGTGTCATTGGCAAAAAGCAACTGTCACAATTCCCACTTTGCATTAGATTCCATTCATTTTTATCTCATACCTCACAAACGCATAATAACTATGGTGACAACACGCATCCCTGTCTAAGGCCCACTTTTACTGGGAAATAATCTCTCTCTGTCCTACACACCCTAACCTGAACCTCACTATCCTCATAAAAGCTCTTAGCTGCTTTCAGTAACCTACTACATATTTCATACACTTACAAAATTATTGCTCTCCTATTATTGCTGTCCTGTCCACCCTATCAGGAATGTTTGGGAAATAACATATATGCTGTTCTCTTTTGGTGACTCGAACCCGGAACCTCTCGAATGTGCGTTGAATGCTCTCACTAATGAGCTACGGGGCACCGCGAGACATGGTCTGAGAACAAGTTATAGGGACAACAATCCTTGGAAGTAATCGCAAATAACCAACAAGTTAACCTGTGATGGACACTTAGGAAACATTTCAGTTTACTGGGAGTTTTTATGATTGCTAAGAGATAAATTCACAATGAAGGAATGGGGAAAAAAGTGATGCAGAATGTTAAAAAGAAAGATATATAGAAAGTTAAGAGAGATAAGAATGATATATATATAATTACGTAAAACAAGAGAGATATAGATTAGAAATATATTTTTCTAAGAGAAAGCGAAAGATATGGATTTTATATAGAGAAGCGAGAAAATGGAGGAGCGGGTGGAGGAGACCACAGAACCCGGGACCAGTGACGGAAGGAAGAGACTTTATACTGGGTTCTTTTCCGAGAGGAAGTTGTTAGACTAAAGCGGAAATGGGTCGGCTAAGGGAGAAAGTTTAGAAGGAAGAGGATGAGACTGAGAGGACTGATACTGAGGGAGAGAGGAAGGATGAAAGAGAGAGAAAGGGCTAACGATGACAATAAAGCTGAATTTGAGACGAAAGAGGTGTTTGAGTATATGAGTGAGAAAGAGAGAGAGAGAGAGAGAGAGAGAGAGAGAGAGAGAGAGAGAGAGAGAGAGAGAGAGAGAGAGAGAGAGAGAGAGAGAGAGAGAATCGAGTGAGTTAAAAGGAGAAAAATTGGACTAAAATAGAAACAGTGTTGATTTTAAGTTGCATGAGAGGGAGAGGGGAAGGAGCGGAATATTGGGTGTGAAGGGGAAGGATGTGGATGATATAGAGAGTATTTGGGTTATAAGAGATGGAGTGTTATGGGTGTGAAGTTATGAGTCTTGTGATGTAACGTTTACCTTTACAATGCTCTAAGTTACCAGCCACAACAGTTTTACATACATGAGAAGTTTCGACTATATGCAGTACCTTCCATAACTTAGTTGAAGATCTTAGGCAACTTGAAATTGTTACAACAGGACAGAGTCGTAATAACAGGGAAAAAAACTTTCTAAACGTGAAATATCTGGTACATAGAAAGAATAAAAACAATTAAGTGTTGCAGAGTGACTGACTCCCAGCCGGAAGAATCTATGTTTGAATCAAGAGCTGAGTGGGTCAGTAAGTGCAGTAAATGGTTGCATGAATGTTAGTCAAGAGTCATGGGCCATATTAACCTTGGGAAGGTCATCCTGTGTTAATAACGTTACTTGGGAGGATATATCATATGATATATCCTCCCAAGTAAGGTTATATGATATATCCTCCCAAGTAAGGTTATATGATATATCCTCCCAAGTAAAGTTATATGATATATCCTCCCAAGTAAGGTTATATGATATATCCTCCCAAGTAAGGTTATATGATATATCCTCCCAAGTAAGGTTATATGATATATCCTACCAAGTAAGGTTATATGATATATCCTCCCAAGTAAGGTTATATGATATATCCTCCCAAGTAAGGTTATATGATATATCCTCCCAAGTAAGGTTATATGATATATCCTCCCAAGTAAGGTTATATGATATATCCTCCCAAGTAAGGTTATATGATATATCCTCCCAAGTAAGGTTATATGATATATCCACCCAAGTAAGGTTATATGATATATCCTCCCAAGTAGGGTTATATGATATATCCTCCCAAGTAAGGTTATATGATATATCCTCCCAAGTAAGGTTATATGATATATCCTCCCAAGTAAGGTTATATGATATATCCACCCAAGTAAGGTTATATGATATATCCTCCTAAGTAAGGTTATATGATATATCCTCCCAAGTAAGGTTATATGATATATCCTCCCAAGTAAGGTTATATGATATATCCTCCCAAGTAAGGTTATATGATATATCCTCCCAAGTAAGGTTATATGATATATCCTCCCAAGTAAGGTTATATGATATATCCTCCCAAGTAAGGTTATATGATATATCCTCCCAAGTAAGGTTATATGATATATCCTCCCAAGTAAGGTTATATGATATATCCTCCCAAGTAAGGTTATATGATATATCCTCCCAAGTAAGGTTATATGATATATCCTCCCAAGTAAGGTTATATGATATATCCTCCTAAGTAAGGTTATATGATATATCCTCCCAAGTAAGGTTATATGATATATCCTCCCAAGTAAGGTTATATGATATATCCTCCCAAGTAAGGTTATATGATATATCCTCCCAAGTAAGGTTATATGATATATCCACCCAAGTAAGGTTATATGATATATCCTCCCAAGTAGGGTTATATGATATATCCTCCCAAGTAAGGTTATATGATATATCCTCCCAAGTAAGGTTATATGATATATCCTCCCAAGTAAGGTTATATGATATATCCTCCTAAGTAAGGTTATATGATATATCCTCCCAAGTAAGGTTATATGATATATCCTCCCAAGTAAGGTTATATGATATATCCTCCCAAGTAAGGTTATATGATATATCCTCCCAAGTAAGGTTATATGATATATCCACCCAAGTAAGGTTATATGATATATCCTCCCAAGTAGGGTTATATGATATATCCTCCCAAGTAAGGTTATATGATATATCCTCCCAAGTAAGGTTATATGATATATCCTCCCAAGTAAGGTTATATGATATATCCACCCAAGTAAGGTTATATGATATATCCTCCTAAGTAAGGTTATATGATATATCCTCCCAAGTAAGGTTATATGATATATCCTCCCAAGTAAGGTTATATGATATATCCTCCCAAGTAAGGTTATATGATATATCCTCCCAAGTAAGGTTATATGATATATCCTCCCAAGTAAGGTTATGTGATATATCCTCCCAAGTAAGGTTATATGATATATCCTCCCAAGTAAGGTTATATGATATATCCTCCCAAGTAAGGTTATATGATATATCCTCCCAAGTAAGGTTATATAATATATCCTCCCAAGTAAGGGTATATGATATATCCTCCCAAGTAAGGGTATATGATATATCCTCGCAAAATGCTCATATTGTTTACAGTTTCACTGCTAGTAAATTCTAAGTCAGATAATTAAATTTATTAAATTTCTTTAATTTTAAATTTATTTACTATAATATATATGGATTATTCAGATGTTTCAGTGTTTTCAAAATGGCGCTAACAAGATGGCGTGTGATTATTGCCACCTCATTATCTTAATCATTACGCATTTCGTAAAAAAAATGGCAGATTTTTGGAAGTGGCAGAAAACCACCAATTGTTATTATTCCATCTACACCTCGACTGACAGTCACTTATGTGAGGAAGATTCAGATGTACAAGAGAGGACCTCCCATACAATTACAAGTGACACACCTCTCGCCACACCTCAGGTATGGGCTCAAACTTGTATTTATTTTTTTTTTTTTTTATAGACTTGAACAGCAATACCTTGTTAAAAAGATTTTCTACCCATCGCTGTGAAGCAGCAATATTTTTCTTAATTTAAGTCCATTTGGAATAGTTTGATACTGTTATATCATTAACATTTATTACATTAAATGTTATTGATATAACAATAGGAACATATCTGATATTAAGTTAGTACTTGAAAGTCACATTTTTGTCAATATATTAAGTGACTAATGGAGTTTTACTCTCGACAAAGCTTCTTTAAAACAGTTCTCTGAATATATGGAGTTTGTAGTTGTTTAAATAAATATTTCCCTGAACTTAACAGCATTTCCGAAATAATTAAAATAAAGTGACGATAATACTAAACCCATACATACATCCATATGAATGTTTAAAAAACCTGGAACTCATGTCAAATATATTATTCCATATAATTTATTAAATACAGGTCATACAGAAGCAGGGGATGAGAAGCTATCTAATTCTATGAAGAGGGAGGGTAGTTCTAATTCCTTGGATCGAGAGCCTTTCATCCGCATCGAGGCACCTCCCTTGTATGGTTCTAATTATGATAATAATTAAAATAATTAGTTAATATTTGACTTCGTGAAGTAATTTGACAGATTCGTGTATCTGGTGATACGTGGCACTGTTGGCAGCAAGCAGGAGCTGGTTGTGTATCTGGTGATACGTGGCACTGCTGGCAGCAAGCAGTAGCGGGTTGTGTATCTGGTGATACGTGGCACTGATGGCAGCAAGCAGGAGCTGGTTGTGTATCTGGTGATACGTGGCACTGCTGGCAGCAAGCAGGAGCTAGTTGTGTATCTGGTGATACGTGGCACTGCTGGCAGCAAGCAGGAGCTGGTTATGTATCTGGTGATACGTGGCACTGCTGGCAGCAAGCAGGAGCTGGTTGTGTATCTGGTGATACGTGGCACTGCTGGCAGCAAGCAGGAGCTGGTTGTGTATCTGGTGATACGTGGCACTGCTGGCAGCAAGCAGGAGCTGGTTGTGTATCTGGTGATACGTGGCACTGCTTGCAGCAAGCAGGAGCTGGTTGTGTATCTGGTGATACGTGGCACTGCTGGCAGCAAGCAGGAGCTGGTTGTGTATCTGGTGATACGTGGCACTGCTGGAAGCAAGCAGTAGCTGGTTGTGTATCTGGTGATACGTGACACTGCTGGCAACAAGCAGGAGCTGGTTGTGTATCTGGTGATACGTGGCACTGCTGGCAGCAAGCAGTAGCTGGTTGTGTATCTGGTGATACGTGGCACTGCTGGCAGCAAGCAGTAGCTGGTTGTGTATCTGGTGATACGTGGCACTGCTGGCAGCAAGCAGGAGCTGGTTCGCTAACGAGCCTCTCAACAGAAAGACTTTGTCTGGGACCAAGCCATGGGGATCATGATTTTTGAAACTATATATATGCAGTTTCTGAGACTTCATAGAAAAATCACCCTATACAGAAACCCACCATTTCTTACCGTAGTTTACACAAATAACCAGCACATAGAAGAGAGGAGCTTACGATGACGTTTCGGTCCGACTTGGACCATTTACAAAGTCACACTAACAAAAAGGAGAGAAGGAGACAGGGACGGGAAAAAGAGAGGAAGTGGTGGAGGTAGTTGTAGTTATTTGTGTATTGTTTCGGTCACGGTATTGTGCCTTTTTTTATTTACCGTAGTTATTATAAATAATACAGTAAGGGTCGCATTGCTAAGAGGCGCCCGTCCCTTAACACTGGTTTAAAGTGTGGTTCTACCCCCCATCCATTTCAAAAGTATTATGAGCTGTTATGAAAACACTATAGGCTCTATAGAAAGTGTCATCTGTAAATGCAATGCAGGTGAATTAACAGACCACCACACAAACCTCCCCAGAACCAGCAGTGAGAAGTAATGCGCGCTGCCTTTACCCTTTGCAACAACAGCAATTTAAAGTTGCCTACACCATGTGTTGACCATTTGTGCCAACGCACTTTCTAATACAGAAAAAAACTGAACCATACAGTGGTAACTGGGAGTTTATTATGGACTACCTTGTAACGCTTGTATTGACACTGTGCGACCAGGTGAGCTGTGGCAGGTCACTGACTCTGTGGCAGGAGAACTTGGCACCAGTGCTTTCCCTCCAGCCCGTGGTCTTGGCCATTCCTCATCCATCAAACTGTCGGGCTCAGCTGGCCTGGAAAAGACTTTGGCAGATTGAGATGGAAGAAGCTTCAGTCATGCAACAGTTGAATCAATAGGTGGAGCTGCGGCAGAAGTAATATTCTCATCTGAAACTCAGTGTTCACTAACCTGAGGAAAATTGAAGTATTTGTGGGCTTTATTTTCGGTGAGTTTGAACAATATTTTGAGGGTGATAATTGTGTGAGTGATGGTGTCGGTGATGTTGATGGTGTCGGTGATGTTGATGGTGTCGGTGATGTTGATGGTGTCGGTGATGTTGATGGTGTCGATGATGTTGATGGTGTCGGTGATGTTGATGGTGTCGGTGATGTTGATGGTGTCGGTGATGTTGATGGTGTCGGTGATGTTGATGGTGTCGGTGATGTTGATGGTGTCGGTGATGTTGATGGTGTCAGTGATGTTGATGATGTCGGTGATGTTGATGGTGTCGGTGATGTTGATGGTGTCAGTGATGTTGATGGTGTCGGTGATGTTGATGGTGTCGGTGATGTTGATGGTGTCGGTGATGTTGATGGTGTCGGTGATGATGGTGTCGGTGATGTTGATGGTGTCGGTGATGTTGATGGTGTCGGTGATGTTGATGGTGTCGGTGATGTTGATGGTGTCGGTGATGTTGATGGTGTCGGTGATGTTGATGGTGTCGGTGATGTTGATGGTGTCGGTGATGTTGATGGTGTCGGTGATGTTGATGGTGTCGGTGATGTTGATGGTGTCGGTGATGTTGATGGTGTCGGTGATGTTGATGGTGTCGGTGATGTTGATGGTGTCGGTGATGTTGATGGTGTCGGTGATGTTGATGGTGTCGGTGATGTTGATGGTGTCGGTGATGTTAATGGTGTCGGTAAGGTAAGATAAGATTTTCTTCGGATTTTTAACCTTGGAGGGTTAGGCCAACCAGGATAACCCAAGAAAGTCAGTGCGTCATCGAGGACTGTCTGTCTTATTTCCATTGGGGTCCTCAATCTTGTCCCCCAGGATGCGACCCACACCAGTCGACTAACACCCAGGTACCTATTTGCTGCTAGGTGAACATGACAAAAGGTGTAAGGAAACGTCGAAATGTTTCCACCCCGCCGGGAATCGAACCCAGGCCCTCCGTGTGTGAAGCGAGAGCTTTAGCCACCAGGCCACCGGGAGCTGTGTCGGTGATGGTGACGGTGTCGGTGATGGTGATGGTGTCGGTGATGGTGATGGTGTCGGTGATGGTGTCGGTGATGGTGTCGGTGATGGTGACGGTGTCGGTGATGGTGATGGTGTCGGTGATGGTGATGGTGTCGGTGATGGTGATGGTGTCGATGATGGTGATAGTGTTGGTGATGGTGTCGGTGATGGTGATGGTGTCGGTGATGTTGATGGTGTCGGTGATGGTTGTGGAGAAAATTCTCCAAAAGAGGGGGGTATGCGCCCTTACTACCCTTGATAAGGGCCCTCACCCTTTCCTCCCTTAGGAAAGGGTCAGAGGAGACGCGTCTGGCTGAGAAAAACAATTTAATTCAAGCCAGATGTACTGTCAACAGTGTGTCAAGAATTGTGCTGACCACAGCACCACGAGGCACCTCGTGGCACCACATGGCTGCACGAGGCACGAGCCACAAGGCAGCATAAGGGGCAGATTGAATACAGGCTCCGTAGAGGTCACACGACTCTAGGGGTCATGCGGCGCGAGGCGACGTAAATCAACATATACAATAGTCGACGCGTCCGTTAATAATTTAATCTCCACTAACGAGATAATGAGATAAAACTCTGTTGCAGCGCGTTTAGTGAATAACATCAACATTGCAGTATATTCAGAAGTGTGCGCAGCTTCTTACTGCAAAAAGAGAAACGTAGAGACAATCGCAAGTGAACTCCATCGAAACAAGACGGTGATTCTTCAGCGGCATTCTACAATCAAGACAGCATTTCCGCCGTATATGGTGGAGCCAACACCATCGCTCAAAGTTACACGAGCAAGGTAAGAATTTGATGTTCTGGTCAAACAAGGGACTGCGCAGTTCTTGTAGTCAAGAACATTAAATTTTTACCTATTGACGGCGGTTATGCGTGGACTTTTTAGTCCAAAACAGTGAGTAAAACGCCTTTCAGTCCATCTAAGACTGAAAATATGGACATACGCTCCTTTGGGGCAATAAATTATAATCCCTTGATGTTTATCTTACAGCCCTGTGGAGAGTGAGGCCATAGATGTTTCCCTTGTGTAGGAGTCGGGGATGGCTGCGACTTCTTGGATTCATCAATAAGCTAAGTAGCGAACCATACATTCCATGTTATCGTGGGAGCCCATCCTCCACAATGGTGATGGTGTCGGTGATGGTAATGGTGTCGGTGTTGGTGATGGTGTCGGTGATGGTGTCGGTGATGGTGATGGTGTCGGTGATGGTAATGGTGTCGGTGATGGTGATGGTGTCGGTGATGGTGTCGGTGATGGTGTCGGTGATGACGAAAGCGTTCATGAGTGTAGTTTAGGTGGAGGAAAAGTTAATAGCAGTGGTGATATCATCTCTCATTAATTCACAGAAAATAAAGCCAGAAGACCGTGACAATAAAAGGCTTCGGTGCCGCCTCAAAATTAAACGTGCACTTTAAATTTATATAAAGATGGAATTTGCTAACGTCTGTCTGCTAATGGGTAATTTTCACTCATATCCTGTGAAACTGCTCGTTACCCAAGGACATCTAGAATGATACTCGTTATTCTTATTTGGAATACTTTGTCACTTAGAATAAAGACTTCTTGACTTCTACATGAAGTAACCATTAAACTGTCTTCTTCTAATTATTATTATTATAATCATAACCAAGTAATAAACCCGTAAGGGTCATACAGCGCTGAACTCTCTGATGTTGTGTGCCTCCCCCACACCTAAATTATCCTCATTTGTTGCATATGGCTTTAAATCTACTTTCTCTTGTATTGTCTATATTAAAAAATCGCTTGTTCATCAGCCTCTTTTAATTAAGAAGACAGAGGGGCTTCAATACCATGGGTTTAGGATATATGAAAGAAACTCTGTACTCAACATATTAAACTTTTATGTTCTGAATTATAAGTATAATTATACTTATTGTTATTAGCGATTATTATTGTTATTACTGATTGTTATTGTTATTAGTAAAACACTGGAAACACAGTTTTGTAATACTATCGGTAAAAAAAATTTTTTGTCTCTCATAATCAGTCACGATGTTCAGATTATGGGAGACATCCTAAATATACTGTATCTTTGTTTCAACAATTACTATGACAGATATAAGTCTCCATCATAATAAAAACCATAAAACTATTTCCCTATGCTAACCACTGTCAACTTTCACGGTGTTATTCTCCCTGCTGGGATGTTCAAGAGGACCTGCTTTCATGTTCCCAATAACCAGTACGATAACGTTAGCACTCGTGTATATTTGTAATGAATGTTCTTCCGTCAAGATCTTTAACGATGACTTCGTAAGTAATTTTCAAAGGTATTTAGGACCACCTGGATAGCTACTCAGACCCCAGTATGCTTCAAACTCTATTAATTACTATTTAAGAATTCATTCAATAATGATTCTAAACTTCAAGTATTGAAACGTACCGCTGGACTATCAACAGGAAGATTGGTGGCTATGAAAAATTGCAGAACGAGGAGACAAGGTTAATCATAGGTTGCAAAGCTCTAAGAAAATTCAAAACATTCGGAACGAATTTGATGTCCCGAACATCAGGGTTCAAGTCATTGGTAGAAATGTACTCATTAGACTTAATATACATTTGAAAGTCCATATAAGATCTTGCATAAAAGCCCACCAAACATTCTTGACCACAGGTGAGCACTCCTCCAAATGGATCTTGGAAAAATGGAACTGACCTCCAAATGGATCAAATACACAATATATGTTAAGACAATGGCGAAACTTTTCTGCTCCATGGAAAACTACCTTTCTCCAAATCACTATCCCATACTTTTTTCCTAAAAAAAAAATCCTATTAGATCCCAATCAATGATGATTTAGGTTGCATCAGTGCATAAATCTCACTGTACTCTTTGCATATTATGGATGTTAATGACTATTCACAAAGTAGATTGTAGGTTATCAGTTAGTACCACTGGTGTCTTACAGTGTGACGCTCTTATTTAGGTTATCAGTTAGTACCACTGGTGTCTTACAGTGTGACGCTCTTATTTAGGTTATCAGTTAGTACCACTGGTGTCTTACAGTGTGACGCTCTTATTTAGAAATTGGAACAAGCATCAGAAGCGGGATTCCCCCATTCAAACTGCAGTGTTTGGTATAATCCTGTTCATGGTATATCCCGTTCATGGTATAAGTGGTTGTATATGAGGTTGACACCTTAATTATAAGTGATGCCCTATCATTCACAAATGCTCTCAATGCCACCCGAGTCAGTTGTGACTCAGGTGCCACTGAGTCACAACTATCCCAAATGAAATATAATGAGATTCCATAATGTCAACGATTCTCCCACACAGTGGGAGTTATCAAGTCACAAATCGGATCTCACTGTTTGGGTGAAACGTTGTTAGTAAAGGTCACATTTAACTGCATTTGTGTCTTGTCCATCGTGTCGGTATTTTATACCATTTCTTTCCATTGTATCTTACTGATGTCGGAAGTTAGACACATTTGTGGCAGAACTGTGGACACTGGGGTCTCGCATTGGTCTTCAAATGCATGAAGGAGTAGATTACAACTTTTGATTGTCATCCTGTGTTTTACTACAATATAATGAAAATATATTCCAATGAACTTCAAAATTCTGAGACAGAAGGAGATTGACACCAAACAGTCCCTTGGAGATTGACACCAATCAGTCCCTCGGAGATTGACACCAATCAGTCCCTCGGAGATTGACACCAATCAGTCCCTCGGAGATTGACACCAATCAGTCCCTCGGAGATTGACACCAATCAGTCCCTCGGAGATTGACACCAATCAGTCCCCTCTATCATCCCTTTATGAAGCAAGAAGAGCTGCACGTCTATGGAACATCTAACAAAATCAGCAGATTCTTGGATGTTATTACAATCCGGATTCTCCTGAGCAACAGGTACCTCCTGGAGTCTGCACCACCAGCTAAACAACACATAACTAAATGTAAACTTTGCCAGAGTTAAAATGATCACATCCTGCACCTTTGTGTTGGAATTATGATACAAGTCATGAACTTAGAGACAACTTACTCATAAATGTTCAATAAAGGTCAAAGTATTTATCCATTCTGGAAAAATACCATGACTTATATCATTTTAAATAATTTGTAAATAACAATTAACTATGTATAACCACATTGCAATCCTTTGTGATTGAATGCAAGACTGTAAACTTGTTAATATAAATTTATAGATATTTCATAACCACTTTAACATTGCATAGTAAAAACACATGTTGGAGCCCAGTGTTTGAACCTATTATGGGTCTCTGAAATCCTATAGTTTCCACCCACACCATGATTGTGGACTACATAATAAAAATATCCAATTAACTAGCTTAGACTGTGCCAAGATTCAACTCCTGTGATCAAGACACATCAGTCATTGTAGTAAGCTGATTCGTAGATAGGAATTAGATTTTGAGAAGGCCATTGACAACATGCAAATGCACTCAGCCCCAGGCCCAGACTCGTGGAATTCCGTGTTCATTAAGAACTGCAAGAAACCCCTTTCGCGTGCCTTAAGTATGCTAAGGAGAGCGAGTTTAGACACAAGTGAAATCCCACAGTCACTAAAAACAACGGATATAGCCCCACTCTATAAAGGCGGCAGCAAAGCAATTGCTAAGAACGATAGACCAACAGCTCTAACGTCCCATATCATGAAAATCTTTGAGAGAGTACTTGGAAGCATAATTGCAAATCACTTGGATTCCCAACAATTGCATAATCATTGGCAGCATGGGTTCAGAACAGGTCGATCCTGCCTCTCGCAACTACTGGAAGACAAACAGATTTTGCAAAAGCCTTTGACAAGTGTGATCATGGTGTAATAGCGCACAAAATTCGTGCTAAAGGGATAACTGGCAAAGTGGGCTAATGATCTTCAACTTTCTAACAAATCGACACAGAGTAGTGGTAAACAGAGTTAAATCGGAAGCTGCCATAATGAAAAGCTCTGTTTCACAAGGCACAGTACTCGCACCTATCCTGTTCCTCATCCTCATATCAGACATTTGCAGACGATACTAGGATCTGAATGAAGCTGTCATTCACTGAGGACACAGTTAACCTCCAAGATATAAACCAAGATGTTCAATGAGGACAAATTCCAAATACTCCGTTATGGAAAACTGGAGGAAATAATAGCTAGAACTGAGTATACTACAAACTCTAATCACACAATAGAGTGGGAAAGTAGTGTGAAGGACCTGGGAGTGGTAATGTCAGAGGATCTCACCTTCAGGGATCACAACAGTGTCACTTTCACATCGAGGAAAATGATAGGATGGATAATGAAAACATTCAAAACAAGGGATACCAAGCCAATGATTATTCTTTTTAAATAATTTATTTCTCTAGGCTGGAATACTTCTGTACATTAACATCTCCATTCAAGGCAGGTGGAATCGCAGTTCTAGAGAATATACAGAGGACCTCTACTGCACATTTAAGTTCCGTCAAACACCTTAACTACTGGGAACGCTTAGAAGCACTTGTCTTGCATTCACTGGAGTGCAGGAGAGAGAGATACATCATAATCTACCCCTGGAAAATCCAAGAGGAACTGGTCCCAAATCTGCACACAGAAATCACTCCCTACGGAAACCAAAGACAGGGCAGACGGTGCAACATACCCCAATGAAAAGTTCACTAAGAGAAAAAACATTAAGTGTCCGGGACCCAAGATTGTTCAACAGCCTCATACCAGGAATATGGAAAATTACCAAAAGACCCCTGGCTGCCTTCAAGAGGGAGCTGGACAGATACCTATAGTCAGTACCTGACCAGCCGGGCTGTGGTTCGTACGTTGGACTACGTGCGGCCAGCAGTAACAGCCTGGTTGATCAGGTCCTGATCCACCTGGAGGCCTAGTCAAGGACAGGCTGCGGAGACGTTGACCCCCGGAACACCCTCCAGGTTTACTCAAGGTAGGTAAGTAATAATCTATAGTTAAGTGGGTGAATAAGGAATGTGCAACACCCAAGAGTGGTAAGTAACAAATATTTGGAAATCAGGGATAGCAAATCAGAAATTTTTGAGAGCAAGGGTTGGTAAATATGGAAGACAATAGAGTTTGGGATGGTAAATAAGAAATATCTTACAGCAAGGGTTAGTAAATAGGGAAGAAATGTGAGCAAAGCTTAATAATTCAGAAGTTGGAGCCAGGGATAGTAAATAAGGAAAATGTGGGAATAGGGGATAATAAAATAGAAAAATGAGAGGAAGAGATGGTAAATAAGAAAAACATGGAAACAAGGGTTGGTAAATACAAAGTTGAGGGAGCCAGAAAACAAGAAACACTAGTTATCAATAAAGAAAATGAAGGAAATCAGATATAAGAGTCATGGATAATGAATAAGGAATATGTAGTAGAAAGAGATAAGACAAATTATCTCGTTCTTGTAAATAACTAACATCATTGGGTCCAGAGGGAAATAAACATAAATAAATAAGCAGATATAGCAAGGGAAAGATGTGGGAGTCAGAGATGTAGTAGATGTAGCAAAGGAAAGATGTGGGAGCCAGAGATGTAGCAAAGGAAAGATGTGGGAGCCAGAGATGTAGCAAAGGAAAGATGTGGGAGCCAGAGATGTAGCAAGGGAAAGACGCGGAAGCCCTGGGTGGTAGGGTGTTCCTGACTACCGTCACTGGTGTCTCAGCCACGGGGTGGTAAGGTGCTCCTGACTACCGTCACTGGTGTCTCAGCCACGGGGTGGTAGGGTGTTCCTGCCTACCGTCACTGGTGTCTCAGCCACGGGGTGGTAGGGTGCTCCTGCCTACCGTCACTGGTGTCTCAGCCACAGGGTGGTAGGGTGCTCCTGCCTACCGTCACTGGTGTCTCAGCCACAGGGTGGTAGGGTGCTCCAGCCTACCGTCACTGGTGTCTCAGCCACAGGGTGGTAGGGTGCTCCTGCCTACCGTCACTGGTGTCTCAGCCACGGGGTGGTAGGGTGCTCCTGCCTACCGTCACTGGTGTCTCAGCCACAGGGTGGTAGGGTGCTCCTGCCTACCGTCACTGGTGTCTCAGCCACGGGGTGGTAGGGTGCTCCTGCCTACCGTCACTGGTGTCTCAGCCACAGGGTGGTAGGGTGCTCCTGCCTACCGTCACTGGTGTCTCAGCCACGGGGTGGTAGGGTGCTCCTGCCTACCGTCACTGGTGTCTCAGCCACAGGGTGGTAGGGTGCTCCAGCCTACCGTCACTGGTGTCTCAGCCACAGGGTGGTAGGGTGCTCCTGCCTACCGTCACTGGTGTCTCAGCCACAGGGTGGTAGGGTGCTCCAGCCTACCGTCACTGGTGTCTCAGCCACGGGGTGGTAGGGTGCTCCAGCCTACCGTCACTGGTGTCTCAGCCACGGGGTGGTAGGGTGCTCCTGCCTACCGTCACTGGTGTCTCAGCCACAGGGTGGTAGGGTGCTCCTGCCTACCGTCACTGGTGTCTCAGCCACAGGGTGGTAGGGTGCTCCTGCCTACCGTCACTGGTGTCTCAGCCACAGGGTGGTAGGGTGCTCCTGCCTACCGTCACTGGTGTCTCAGCCACAGGGTGGTAGGGTGTTCCTGCCTACCGTCACTGGTGTCTCAGCCACAGGGTGGTAGGGTGCTCCAGCCTACCGTCACTGGTGTCTCAGCCACCTGGCTCCTCCACACTTTCTTTTGTTACTTGGTAAGTAAACCTCTTCGGCCAGTCTTATTTTTTAGGACCGTGATTGAAAATAATTCTGAATTTTTATATGCTTTTAAAAATTAGTGACTCATTACAGTATATAAAAAAAACTTAATGGATAACATAGTGCTCAGCAAGGTTGTCATTGTTCCTCTGCAAAATAAATATCTGCTTAAAAAATATACAGCTTAGAAAATGGTAGTATAAAATATTGACACGATGAATTTAAAGGCACAAATATAGTAAAATGCAATCCTTTATCGACAACGTTTCGCCCACACAGTGAGCTTTATTAAGTCACAAACAGATCTGTTTGTGACTTGTTTACGCTTATTGTGTAAACGAAAGTGTCAGTAAAGGATCGTTGTATACTGCAATTATCTTTATCTCGTTGAGAGCATGTTTGGAGGCAGCCATCTTTTACCACTTCCTTGGGTGTCCCGTAGCTCGATCCCTAGCCCACTCAGCTCACACACTGAGGTCCAGGGTTCGAATCTCCTCCGGTACGGATGGAAAACATTAGGGACGTGTTTCCATAAGACACCTGTTGTCCCTGTCCCTGTTCACCCATCAGTTTAAAATGGGTATCTGGGTGTTAGTCAACTGGTGTGGGTCGCATCCTGGGACAAAACAGACCTAATTTGCCCGAAATGCTCAGCATAACAAGTGGCTTTCTATATACTAGTATGTCATTGATGTCAGCCATGAGTGTATACCAAGTACTTGTACTTGTAATAAATAAAGATATTATTATTATTATTGGTGGTTGAGGTTATCTGGCTAAGTTCAGTATCACTGAAAGGATATGTATTATTCTCGGAGTGTGTGGTGTAATTTATTATGTTTATTGCTAAGTTCTACTTCATATATACTACACACAAATATGATTAATTAATGAACAATGCAAATTATACATTCACTTGTTGGTAAACTTGCAATTCATGAAATATTATATTATTGTTGTCTTACGGTTCTCGTGATGATTGAGACATATGCAACACCTGGGTATCTCTATAAAGGAATCGTAATTAGGATACCCAGGTGATGAATATGTGAATTATTCATCATCATTTGGACTTTGGTGCTTAATTAAGGCCTGTTGTCGATGTTATTAGGTTTACGAACATTTTAAAAAAAACACCTATTTAAACTGTCAATTAAATTATAAATAAAAGTTGATATGTAAATGTAGTTAAGCTCTAGTGCAGTTGTGGGGGACCATAGACTCAGAGAAGCAGGTTAAAAGTCCTAGCAGGAAAAATATTTGTATTTCTCCCGTTGGGCGTTTGAATTTTCCACTTCCTCTGCCACCTCATATTTTGTAAATACAAACATATCTATATTTTGTTATGTAATGCAGTGTACAGAACTTTAAGGAATCACTGATGGTACAAATAAATTGGTATATAAAATACACAAAATTCAAGTAATATATTATAAGTACACATACATGTTTGCCAACAATCACATTTGGAAAATCTCAGCATGCACTACCCTTCTAACCAGCACCATTAAGTTATTAAGTTGCTCTTGAATCCTTAACTGCCCTGGTGATTCTTTTGCCCATCACTTTAAGGAACTTGGATGTTCTCTTTTCCCATGATCTGAAGGTCTCAGAGCTTATGTTAAAAAAACTTGTAATGAGTGAAGTGTTCACCATATTTTATAGCCTTTTTGGACTCCCTGAAGCTAGCAGCTGCCCCTCCTTTCTTCTTGCTGTACTGGAGATAGATGTCAGCCAGTGTAGATATGCATGTAAAGTCCCACACCTTTTAATTGTCATCTATCCAGGCTCACAGGATAATTTTATCTGAACATTTTTATTACTATTAAATCTGCATAGCTGTGGTGGCTCCCTTATTGCTGGGCATTCTGCTTTGGATGATGTTAGCCTTTCCATGCTTTACAAGCCAATATTTCACTAAGATCTATGGAAAAGATAAACAATAACATTGTATCCAGATCTGTCTGCCGATGTACTGCTGTCGATATTCCAATATTCGGTGACCATAGGGGCAGCTAGGCGAAATGCAACAGTGATACAAATGATCATTGGGTCGAAGCACATACCTAGGGAGGAACTGAAGAGAGCCAACAGAAAATTCCCCACACGAGGGGCTCTCACTGCCAGATGGCGTGGTCTGTCCTTCCTTTCAGTGATAATTTTTTATATATGCATTTTACCAGATATAATGACATTGATGGTGACTTATCATGACCTAAGCAAGCAGAAATGTCGACTATAGAAAGTAGAGGCACGTTTCTCACAATCGCTGGTACATACTAGTGAGCTCTCACCAACTGATACTCACACCTCAAACTGCGCAGCAAAGATGGGCATTAATATGTAAAATTGGTAGTAATAAAATTGGAAACCATACTTGTGTATAAATTGCTATAAATTTTAAGTAATGCAAAAACCCTGGTTTATTTATGTTTAATAGCTAAAAATATAACTACATTTGCTTATAACACTCTTTTAAAAACAATAGAAGGGCGAATGCATGTATTACATTTATCTTGGCATAATTACATTATACTGGCATTCATCACAGGCGCATTATCAGCGCATCATAAGTGTATAGTAAGTACATTAAAATTATTGAGACTTCCCAATCTAATTCCGATTTGGCTAAATAGAATAATACGTGTTCAATGCAAACAGAATCCATTTTAGCCAAGAATTTAAATGCTGCCTATAAATTAACATGAATTTCTGGAGACAACTAATTTAGAGAAATGTTCATACTGGATATTGTTATGGGACCTTCTATCCCACCCCACTTCTGGCTGGCAGTGTGGCGAGGCTGTTCAACGCATCCTGGCACTTGTTGGCAGTGTGGTGAGGCTGTTCAACCCATCCTGGCACTTGTTGGCAGTGTGACGGAGACGACACGTTTCTCCCACTTTAAGAAACAACAATACCCTACAAATAAATTTAATATTGAAGAAAGATTACCTGTAGTATACTCTAGGGATTATCGAAAACCACAGCCCGGTTCAAGACCAGGCCTCCTGGCTGCTGATTTGATCGAGCGGACTGTTGGTACATGCCACCAGCAGCAAAACGTTGCTGCTGGTGTTAGTAGTAGTAATAGTAATAATAGTGTTAGTAGTAGTAATAGTTGTAGTAATAGTGTTAGTAGTAGAAATAGAAGTAGAAATAGTAGTAATAATAGTAGCAGTAATATTAGTAGTAATAGTAGTAGTAATAGTAGTAGTAATAGTAGTAGTAATAGTTGTAGTAGTAGTAATAATTGTAGTAGTAATAGTAGTAGTAGTAATAGTTGTAGTAGTAGTAATAATTGTAGTAGTAATAGTAGTAGTAGTAATAGTAGTAGTAGTAATAGTAGTAGTAATAGTTGTAGTAGTAGTAGTAATAGTAGTAGTAGTAGTAATAGTAGTAGTAGTAATAGTAGTAGTAGTAATAGTAGTAGTAGTAATAGTAGTAGTAGTAATAGTAGTAGTAGTAATAGTAGTAGTAGTATTATAGTAATAGTAGTAGTATAGTAATAGTAGTAGTAGTTATAGAAGTAACAGTAGAAATCATTTTAGTTTTAGTAGTAATAGTAGTAGTAGTAATAGTAGTAGTAATAGTAGAAGTACTAGTAATATTAGTAATAGTAGCAGTAGTAATAGTAGTAGTAATAGTAGTAGTAATAGTAGAAGTAACAGTAGAAATAGTTTTAGTTGTAGTAGTAATAGTAATATTAACACTGGTCAACAATCTTTTTCTGGCCAATGATATTACACCGATTTTAGGGTTAGTTTGTGGTGCTGATTCCCAATATGTCTCCGGTTTTGCTTGATTGGCTCTAGTTTTTTTTTATAAATTTTGGTATCCCACTGAAAAACATTAAAGATGTGAAAACATATATATATCAGGCGGCAAAGAGTTACATTTATCTCAAATGTCTATTAACTCACATACACTCGCTGCTACTTGGTCAGACCACGTGACACACTGTGGTCAGTACATCTGGTCTGTGTTATTTTGTTTATGCACCCAGACTCGCCTCGTCTGGCCCCTTCCTAAGGGCGGAAAGTGTGAGGGCCCTTAACAAGGGTAGTAAGGGCGCATACCCCCCCGTCCTTTGGAGAATTTTCTCCACAGTAGTAGTAATAATTGATGTAATAATAGTAGCAGTTGTAATAGTCGCAATAGTAGTAGTACTAGTAGTAATATTAATAGTTGTAGTAGTAGTTGAAAAAATATTCATAGTTGTAGTAGTAGTAGTATTAGTAATAACAGTAGTAGTACAAATAAAGAATTACCGGCAATACGTTAGGTAAAAGGACACATGTGCATCTAATGTGACATTTTATTGCCACTATAAAATGTCACAGTAGTTGATCACATACTCTTTTACCTAATAGTAGTAGCAGTAATAGAAGTAATAATCTTATTCTTATTATTATTATTAGTAGTAGTAGTCGTAGTAGTAGTTGTAGAAGTAGTAGTAGTAGTAGCAACCCTCTCACTCTTTCACCAGACATCCTACAGACAAGAAGTGCCTCCTCTCTCTTCCTCGCCAGGCTGGGGAGGCTTGGCCTGAGGGCCTGGCCCCCAGGGCAAGCCTAGACACACTGCCTGTATCAAGAACCCAATAAATAAGACATCGCCTTCCGAGGAGCATCATTAACACCCTGTCATCAAATATCATTCATTATATATAGACACAGGTACAGCCTAGATTCAGGCCCAAATTCCCTTAATTTCCTCAAAAAAAATTAGAGGTGTCAATTGGAGCCTTCAGCATCCCATGATATTTTTAAGTCATCTATACAGTGTCACTTGTACGTTACTGCTGTTTTTTCAGCTCAATACGGCTATTTCAGCACGACAGAGGTGAGTGACTTTTGTGGTGTTTTCGTGTTCACAGTGGTGGCGTCCACCCTGGGCTCCTCGTGTGTGGTTGAGAGAGGGAGAGGTGGTGGATGAGAGGTGTCGGATTATCGCCTTGCTTATGCCACTACGCTGACACCACACAACTCATTGCTGCCCACTCCCTCTCCATGCTGTTTATCTGTGAATTCCTGGCCAGAGCTGTGTATCTGAGTGCCCAAGATACCCAAAGCTGCACGGATTAAGCCACGTGGATCATAAAGCCGCGTGGATCACAGTCATGTGGATCACCAAGCCACATGTTATAAAAAACTGTATGGATCATCAAGCCAGGAGATGTCCAAGCTACAGGTTGTCCATGCCTGATCAAGCCGGTTGTTCAAGCCGCATGTCTCAGGTACTGTAGCCTGAAGTGAGTTTGGTGTGTTTTTCCTGTGTGTTACTTCCCCTGAGAGCAGCCTAACCACACACACACACACACACACAGGACCCTGTATACTGTGTACGTTAGGCCCATACTGGAGTATGTAGCACCAGTTTGGAACCCACACCTAGCCAAGCACGTGAAGAAGCTCGAGAAAATGCAAAAGTTTGCAACAAGACTAGTTCTGGAGCTAAGGGGTATGTCCTACGAGGAGAGGTTAAGGGAAATCGACCTGACGACACTGGAGGACAGGAGAGACAGGGGGGACATGATAACAACATATAAGATACTGAGAGGAATTGACAAAGTGGACAGAGACAGAATGTTCCAGAGATGGGACACAGCAACAAGGGGACACAGTTGGAAGTTGAAGACTCAGATGAATCACAAAGATGTTAGGAAGTATTTCTTCAGTCACAGAGTGGTCGGGAAGTGGAATAGTTTAGGAAGCGATGTAGTGGAGGCAGGCTCAATACATAACTTTAAGAAGAGGTATGACAAAGCTCATGGTGCAGGGAGTGATCCAGTAGCGGCCAGTGAAGAGGCGGGGCCAGGAGCTATGAATCGACCCCTGCAACCACAACTAGGTGAGCACAACTAGGTGAGTACACACACACACACACACACACACACACACAGGCACACACACTAACACACACATACAAAATACTGCGGGGAATCGACAAGGTGGATAGTGACAGGATGTTCCAGAGAGGGAACACAGAAACAAGGGGACACAACTGGAAGCTGAAGACTCATATGAGTCAAAGGGATGTTAGGAAGCATTTATTCAACAATAGAGTAGTCAGGAAGTGGAATAGTCTAGCGAACGATATAGTGGAGGCAGGAACCATACCTAGTTTTAAGACAAGATATGATAAAGCTCATGGAGCAGGGAGAGCAGTGACCCATTAGCAGACAGCGCAGAGGCGGGGCCAGGAGCTGAGTCTCGACCCCTGCAGCCACAATTAGGTGAGTACAATTAGGTGAGTACACACACACACAACCACACACAGTTGGAAGTTGAAGACTCAGATGAACCACAGGGATGTTAGGAAGTATTTCTTCAGTCACAGAGTTGTCAGGAAGTGAAATAGTCTGGGTTTTGATGTAGTGGAGGCAGGATCCATACATAACTTAAAGGAGAGGTATGATAAAGCTCATGGAGCGGGTAGTGTGACCGAGTAGCGGCCAGTGAAGAGGCGGGGCCAGGAGCTGTGACTCGACCTCTGCAACCACAACTAGGTGAGTACACACACACACCCTACCTCAAATTCTGACTTCCCAGAGATGTCTTGCTGATTGCCCTGTATGTTTGCTGTTATCTGCCTAACATCACCTCTCAACTTCACTCAAGGACGCTGCCTGACATCACCTCGTTATGTTACCCCAGGACGTTGGCGGACGTCACCACGCAAAGTAACCTAGTACGTCTGCCTGATGTAAAGTCTAACATCACCCCATGATGTCACATCGACAGTGTTAATTTGCAGTTTCATACTGAACAATATAATGTGTTTTCAGTAATGTCTAGAATGATTAAGAGAAGTGTCAGCATGGTTCAAATATTATGTTAGCATACTTCAAATACTTGCTAGCCATGATGTAGACGCGATCAAGACGCGAATGGCAGGCTGGGTTTGAACACGTATTTACCCAATATTTCATTCTGTGTAACAGCTTACAATCTCTTTCAATCACAATCACTCCATGTAAGAGGAACCCAACAAATATTTTTTTTTTTGTATTTTGACTCCTGCTCTTTTCGTGTATTACTCTGCTATTAATGATGATGACACGTTAGTGAATAACGGCAGTCGAGTTAATGATAAATCAGCTCTGAATCTTTTAGGTCATTTTAGGTTCTTTGCCGACTGACAGACAACGACCATCCTGTAGACAATATACTTGTTCTCATGACCCTCTAGAAAGTTTTGCCAACCTTCGACAGTAATATAAGCAATATTGAAGCTTGGTTCACCGCCATTCACACTAGAGCTATGATTAGCCTTTGCGAAAATATGATTCATTCTCATCTCATCCCAGTGACAGCCTCAGATCTTGGTGTATTAGAGAACGCAACACCTGTCATAGGTGAAACATTAAATGATTTTGCATTTCGACTCTCCGAGCTGTTGTCTGCATTCGTTAAAGCAGAGAAATTTTCATCAATTATATCTGAAGGTTGTTAACACGCCACTCTGGAATTTGGTAAATAAGCAGCTTTTGGCTCAATTAAGAAACTAATTCCACCCACTTCATTGTATGCATATATCTCAACTAACTCTCCAACTGTAGATATGGAACTTCTAGCAGTCCTGGTACATGCACCTCTAAGGCCCAGTGCTGTACTTTCTACAAGATTGATGGACTGATTACCTCAAAATCCTCCTCTCCTTACACCTTTCTGCTTTGTATTGGACTGATGAAGCCACTTGTTACAAGAGTTTGGTAAGTCCCTCTTCACGAGGGTAGACAAGTGCTAACCGAGTTTTCCACTCCTAAAGGTTATTTTCATTTCCTCAGAAGAGCCTTTTGGATTAGGGTCTTTCCCTATTACATTTTCGAGGCTCATGACGAACATATTTAGAAGCCTCATAGGTAATGCACTCATGGTGTACCTAGATGACAATCGTTATGTAAACGTGAAAAAGCTAATTTAAAATATAAATTGTCTAAATGTCAATTTTTCTGACCCGATATAAAATTTCTTGGTCACGTATTCACTCTTAGAGGAGTTATGACTAACCAAGGTAAAGTAATTGTGGTACAAAATTTTCCATCTCTAAACACTGCTGATGCCGTAAGATCCTTATGGGCTTAGCAGGATTTTACTACAGATATTTCATTGCAAATTTCTCTTCTATTGCAACTCTCCTGAGTTGCTTAAGAAAGATGATTCTTTCGTTTGGACCTTGTGTCAAGAAAGAGCATTCCAAATTCTCAAAGAAAAGCTAATTTCTGCTCCTATTTTGAAATTTTCTGATTTTTCAAAGCCTTTGTATCTAACAACATGTGCTAGTTCCATTGGCATAGGTGTCATCATAACTCAAAAGACCGACAGAGAGTACAACGCAGTTGCTTCTGCTAGTTGTGTCCTTTCCAAGGCTAAACGTTATTATACAGTAGTTGGCAAGAAGCGTTAGTCTTTACAGATTATGCTCCACTGTTTTCCTTTTTCCAGAGTAAACAACCAACTGGAAGATTAGCCAGATGTTCCTCAGTCATCCAAGAGTTCAGTCCAACCTTTATCTCGACACATTGATACAGTTTACCTGGAGTTTACCTGGAGAGAATTCCAGGGGTCAACACCCCCGCGGCCCGGTCAGGCCTCATGTTGGATCAGAGCCTGATCAACCAGGCAGATCTTCCATTCAGTGCTGAGGATATAAAGAATGCTCAAAGAATAGTTCTTATGTGGTACATGAACGGTATACAATGCCAACAAGTTCTACAGTATACAATACCAACAAGTTCTACGGTATACAATACCAACAAGTTCTACGGTATACAATACCAACAAGTTCTATGGTATACAATACCAACAAGTTCTACGGTATACAATAAAAACAAGTTTTACGGTATACAATACCAAAAAGTTCTATGGTGTACAATACCAACAAGTTCTACGGTATACAATACCAACAAGTTTACGGTATACAATACCAACAAGTTCTACGGTATACAATACCAACAAGTTCTACGGTATACAATACCAACAAGTTCTACAGTATACAATACCAACAAGTTCTACGGTATACAATAAAAACAAGTTTTACGGTATACAATACCAAAAAGTTCTATGGTATACAATACCAACAAGTTCTACGGTATACAATACCAACAAGTTCTGCTTTCTTCAAATTATGTCCTAGAATTTGTATTGATAAATCCACTGGTTGGCGAAACATCTACAATAAAGATACCCAGATGTTGCACATGTGTCTAAATTTTTCAGATCTTATGTGTTCTGGTGTGATTCGATTCCTTCTGCAGGAAGATGGAACTCTCTGTGAAGCCACCAGCACCTATTAGTTACTGCCTCGCAAAGCTGATCTGGGTAAACCTAGCAGAAGAGTCAGTGATGGCGAGTCTAACGAATGGCGTCCCCAACTTTCAGCTACTAATGCAAAGACGGCAGACTTCTCAGAAAACGCTGTACTTGAATACATTACAAATTATGATACATAACTGAGTTAATGAGAATACAAGTAAACAGCTGAGAATGAGATCGATCGATCATTGTTCACGTGATCTACGGATTCTAAGGAAATTTATTTACAAAGAAGAAAGTGTTTAAAAGACAAAGCAACTCTGTGCACACATGTTTCACTGTTAAATCTCAGAACTCGGAGAGAACGTGAACATTTATTAAAAAAACACATTTTGATCCTTGATTAAACTGACATTAGTTAAGAAATACTACACACACAGTTGAGTACTTTTTGACTATACTATTCGTCTATATAGGTTATTTTCATTTATCCCAAATTCCGTTAGGGTGAAATTTACATATGGCGAGTAGTCATCATCTCTAAAGGGAGTCAAACTCTATTGCAACGGCTAACACATGCCATGGTTGTGAAGGATTAACATTAGTATTAACAACTGAAACTTGAGTATCCCTCATTACTTGTCATGTTTATAGAGAATAACGACAATTAGGTTGTTCGTCAGTAAGGTTGTTAGAAGAAGGTACTGGATCAGGAGGACTGTCAATGTCTGACTCGTTCGTCTGGAGCTACGAATATCATCAACCTCATCGCATACTGACTCCATATGATTTAAGTGCAGTTCTCTGCACAGACCTGTACTAATTTCTCTATCCTTATTCCTAATACCACTGACATGTTCAATTACTCGGTAGAGATCAACAAACTTTTGGTCGAGCTTCGGCATTGCGGATGTTTTATTGAAATTACTCAGTATAACTCTCGAACCTACTTTAATTTTGGTTGACTTTGCTCGAGTGTTAGTAACTCTTGTAAATTCTGCTGTTGACTTATGAATTGTTTCTCAGATTCTTCTGAAGACAAATGAGCTAAGCTGGTACGATTCATTACAAATCATTTGGATTATAATTAGGTTTCAGGGTAGAATATAACAACTTGTGCACTAAGTACTTATCAACACCATACACTGCATAATGTGAGTATCACCTATAGAGGCATTATAAGCCGAATTAATGGCACACTGGACATCAGGTATAACTTCATCCCAAGTTGCACTATTGGAATTGTTGCTCTCAACACATCAAGCACACTCTTATTTGTTCTTTCTGCTAAACCATTGCTGACAGAATGATGATCAATGGATGACTCAGAGATCTTGTACAAAGTAAACAACTTTTCAAGACTCTCATTGCAGAATTCACCTTCTTTATCTGTTATAGGAACTAACTCGCAGTATCTATCCCGTTAACTGTCCAAACGTATATATATGTTTTACCGCTAGCGCTCTGACCGTGATTTTTCCCATAAGAAAGCATGTAAAAAAACGTAAATATACATTCGGAGCGCTACGGTGAAAACGTTTATATACGTTTGGACAGTTAATGGGCTAGTGAAATGGTCTACCATTACACATATAGTTATTGCCCTGGAGGGAACATTGGAAATTAGTTAACAAATCTAGTGCTACCCTTTCCTAGGTTTCGCTAGTAGCCGAATATACTTGGATTGGATTAGGCCCACTAACATTTCCTTTATGCTGCATGCAAACACTACATTTCTTAACATATTCAGAAATGCCTGCTGCCATACAAGGCATCAGACATTTCTGTGTAGACAACACGGTGGTCTGAGCCCCAGACCATTGTAACACCCTTGTGTTACATGTCACCCCGATTGTGACTGTTTGTCGACTGACACTAGTCAGTCCAGGCGTCAGGTACGTGTACGTGTACGTGTACGTATACACCTGATTCGTCCATGCTATGACTCAGACTCTCCCCAGCTGTGCTGAGCAGAGTTCCCGGCAGTGACTGTCCCTGCGACAGTGCTAGTCTGCTAGTCGAGACGGCCAGAAGATGTCCTGCCCAGATGCTGAGTTCTGAGGACGCTTCACTAGAAGGCATAAGCAAGTTGTGCCTCAGATTAGAGTGAACCCTGTAGGGACTACCCTACGATGACTGCTTCACTGTCCCAGACGAGATTGTACCCTGATACGTAGCTCAGAAGCAGCGATGTCTCCTGATGTGGTGCAATGTTTGTTCAGACGCAGGTTGACATACAATGATGCCCACAGAAGCTCACTGTGTTGACACACGATGTTTTTAACACACCACTTTTATGTTCCCTTCCTTGAAGGAAGGTTTTTTGTCCATGTATATATGTTTAATATTTCGTGCTAGTGCCCTGTTCCTGCGAGAGAGAGTTTTATTCAGTCACTTGATACGGTCAGGACAACCATGAGTAGCGTGCCCAAGCGATGTAGTTGGGTATGCCTACCCCATTCCTGTTTCCCATGACTACCGATAGGGGAGCTGTGCCTGTAGACCTGTGCTGCTGCCTGGTGGTCATAGACCTGCCTTCAGCTCACTCCACAACACCTTGCAACCCTCTCACTCTGTCATCAGACAGCCTACAGAAAAGAAGTGCCTCCTCTCTCCCTCGCCAGGCTGGGCCTGGCCCCCAGGGCAGTCCTAGACACTTTCTGTATCAAAAACTCAATAAAGTAAAGACGGAGCATAAGAAGAGTATTATTCACCGCCCACCAGGCTTATAACCACTTTTATTATAATAGTAGTAAGTAGTAGAAGTAGTAGCAGAAGTAGTAGAATTAGTAGTATTAGAAGTAGTAGTAGTAGAAGTAGTATTAGTAGTAGAAGGACTAGCAGTAAGAACACATGAATGGAAGAACACTGCAGAAGGCCTACTGGCCCATACAAGGCACGTCCTTATCAAAACCACCATTACCCAGAGCAACCCAAGAATTTACTCCCGTACCCACGACACCAATAAACCCGTCCCTCCCACTCACATATCTGTCGATGTTTCCACAACATTCTCCTGGATCTTCGTTGATTCTACGTCTCCATCCGTCCTCTTGATCCTTAACTTTGTCCCATGCTTTCCAGCCACTGTCCAGGTTCCTTTCTTGACTTGAGGATTCACAACAGGAGGATTACTACGAATCCTCTTGTTTTCCTCAGTAATAGTAGGAGTAATATTAGCAGTAGTCGAATATTAGTAGTAGTAATTAGGAGTAATATTAGTAGTAGTAGTTGTAGTAATAGGAGTAATAGTAGTAGTAGTAGAATAGGAGTAATAGTAGTAGTAAGAGGAGTAATATTAGTAGTAGTAGTAATAGGAGTAATATTAGAAGTAGTAGTAATAAGAGTAATATTAGTAGTAGTAGTAGTAATAGGAGTAATATTAGTAGTAGTAGTAATAGGAGTAATATTAGTAGTAGTAGAAATAAGAGTAATATTAGTAGTAGTAATAGGAGTAATATTAGTAGTAGTAGTAATAGGAGTAATAGTAGTAGTAATAGGAGTAATATTAGTAGTAGTAGTAATGGGTGTAATATTAGTAGCAGTAGTAGTAGTAGTAATAGGAGTAATATTGTAGTAGTAGTAGTAATAGGAGTAATATTAGTAGTAGTAGTAATAGGAGTAATAGTAGTAGTAATAGGAGTAATATTAGTAGTAGTAGTAATGGGTGTAATATTAGTAGCAGTAGTAGTAGTAGTAATAGGAGTAATATTAGTAGTAGTAGTAGTAATAGGAGTAATATTAGTAGTAGTAGTAATAGGAGTAATAGTAGTAGTAATAGGAGTAATATTAGTAGTAGTAATAGGAGTAATATTAGTAGTAGTAGTAATAGGAGTAATATTAGTAGTAGTAGTAGTAGTAACTGGAGTAATATTAGTAGTAAGAGGAGTAATATTAGTAGCAGAAGTAGTAATAGGAGTAATATTAGTAGTAGTAATAGGAGTAATAGTAGTAGTAGTAATAATAGGAGTAATAGTAGTAGTAGTAATAGGAGTAATATTAGTAGTAGTAATAGGAGTAATAGTAGTAGTAGTAGTAATAGGAGTAATAGTAGTAGTAGTAATAGGAGTAATATTAGTAGTAATAGGAGTAATAGTAGTAGTAGTAATAGGAGTAATAGTAGTAGTAGTAATAGAACTAATATTATTAGTAGTAGTAGTAATAGGTGTAATATTAGTAGAAGTAGTAGTAATATTAGTAGTAGTAGTAGTAATAGGAGTAATAGTAGTAGTAGTAGTAATAGGAGTAATATTAGTAGTAGTAGTAGTAGTAGTATTAGTAGTAGTAATAGGAGTAATATTAGTAGTAGTAATTGGAGTAATATTAGTAGTAGTAATTGGAGTAATATTAGTAGTAGTAATTGGAGTAATATTATTAGTAGTAGTAGTAATAGGAGTAATATTAGTAGTAGTAGTAGTAATAATAGGAGTAATATTAGCAGTAGTAGTAGTAGTAATATTAGTAATATTAGCAGTAATAGTAGTTATTGTAACATTTACGGAGCACTCTTAACCATGTTGGTCACTCGATGCACATAGACATGAACAATATTCAGGACACAATAAAAACAAGGGTAAAAATAACATATAATAAAGGAAGGAACATTAAGACTCAACAGCCAGGGACAAAGGACAGAGAGAGACTCATCTTGACATGTGGTAAAACAGAAGCTTTGAGGGAGACTTTTAGTGTCAGTGTATTTTTGGCTTTGAAAGAATTAAAAGGCCCAATACCATGACTGGAATAATACTCAAATAACCCGCAAGAAGGTGACTACATTTCGGTCCGGACCGAAATGTAGTCATAAATATTCAGTTTCCTATTTGAGGGATATTTGTATGTTTTATCTTTCAATGTTTAATAACATTATTATGCGCATGGACATCTTTTATATAACAATTGAATACTTTCAGCAGGTATTTGCTTTTCTTACACACAGGACTGGAGAGTTTTCATTAACATAATACGAGATTCCAGCGGGACTGTAATTTTCTACAAGTTCTTATTCCCTGGGTATGATCCCTAACAGTCTTCTGACACACAGAAACCCATATTTACTGCCATGTGGTTAGGGGTTGCATGGGTGTGTGTCATGAATGCTGTAACCATGGAGCGGCACTGTCCTCCCTTGTTGTGGGTAAAAATGGTAGTGGTGGTTGTGAGGAATTTATATGAATATGGAGTCCCACGAGTCTGGTTGTGGAGCAGAATTCATGGGAAATTTAATCAGTGACTTCTTAATAACAAAGTGGAGTTAGGGTTATGTCAGAAATGATGGCAGAGTTCGTGTCACATCCATAGGCAGTATGTGGCATAAGTGACAGTCCTTTCGGCTGGCAAGTAAAAGACGCGAGTTTGATCTCGAGACTGATGGAAATATTTCCCTACAAGTGTTGAGACTGTAGGACTGTTGTGAGTACCTACAGGATCAAAGGATACGAATAGGAATAAGAAATACAGATTAGCTCTCTTGGGTTATCCTGGGTTTTACGACTTCGATATCGTAACTTAAATAAAAGGTCCTGACTCCTAACTGGCTGCTTGGGGCATTTAAATTACACTGAAAAAAAAACACAGCAACTCTCAGGCCAGCATACAATATTAATTTAGGAAGGAAGGACAAAAACTCACTTATATAAAAATATGTCTATATATTAAAGTAAATTATATACCTGAACATCTGCTTGTACCCATCCAACTACGAGATTGTAGCACATACCTGAACATATGCTAGTACCCATCCAACTACGAGATTGTAGCACATGCCTGAACATATGCTAGTACCCATCCAACTACGAGATTGTATCACATACCTGAACATATGCTAGTACCCATCCAACTACGAGATTGTAGCACATACCTGAACATATGCTAGTACCCATCCAACTACGAGATTGTAGCACATGCCTGAACATCTGCTAGTACCCATCCAACTACGAGATTGTAGCACATACCTGAACATCTGCTAGTACCCATCCAACTACGAGATTGTATCACATACCTGAACATCTGCTAGTACCCATCCAACTACGAGATTGTAGCACATACCTGAACATATGCTAGTACCCATCCAACTACGAGATTGTAGCACATGCCTGAACATCTGCTAGAACCCATCCAACTACGAGATTGTAGCACATACCTGAACATCTGCTAGTACCCATCCAACTACGAGATTGTAGCACATACCTGAACATCTGCTAGAACCCATCCAACTACGAGATTGATGCACATGCCTGAACATATGCTAGTACCCATCCAACTACGAGATTGTATCACATACCTGAACATATGCTAGTACCCATCCAACTACGAGATTGTAGCACATGCCTGAACATATGCTAGTACCCATCCAACTACGAGATTGTATCACATACCTGAACATCTGCTAGTACCCATCCAACTACGAGATTGTAGCACATACCTGAACATCTGCTAGTACCCATCCAACTACGAGATTGTAGCACATACCTGAACATCTGCTAACAACCAACTATAAGACAGCAATACCTGCTTCAACATTTGTTGGGTACCATCCAACAGCAAAACGGAAGTACCTTCATTAACATTGGCTAGCAATCAGTCAACATCAAGTCTGCAGTACCTTCCTGAGCTGCTGATAGCTACAAGCCTTCTACACGACGAAAGTACCTCCCTGCTGCTGCTGCTGGCTACCAGCCTTCTACACGACGAAAGTACCTCCCTGCTGCTGC
Organism: Cherax destructor; assembly: GCA_009830355.1. Classification (NCBI taxonomy): domain Eukaryota; kingdom Metazoa; phylum Arthropoda; class Malacostraca; order Decapoda; family Parastacidae; genus Cherax; species Cherax destructor. The sequence continues at coordinate 71,622 of WNWK01008964.1, forward strand.
TGCTGCTGCTAGCTCCCAGCCTTCTACACGACGAAAGTACCTCCCTGCTGCTGCTGCTGCTGGCTACCAACCTTCTACACGACGAAAGTACCTCCCTGCTGCTGCTGCTGCTAGCTACCAGCCTTCTACACGACGAAAGTACCTCCCTGCTGCTGCTGCTGCTGGCTACCAGCCTTCTACACGACGAAAGTACCTCCCTGCTGCTGCTGCTGCTGGCTACCAGCCTTCTACACGACGAAAGTACCTCCCTGCTGCTGCTGCTGCTGGCTACCAGCCTTCTACACGACGAAAGTACCTCCCTGCTGCTGCTGCTGCTGGCTACCAGCCTTCTACACGACGAAAGTACCTCCCTGCTGCTGCTGCTGCTGCTGGCTACCAACCTTCTACACGACGAAAGTACCTCCCTGCTGCTGCTGCTGCTGGCTACCAGCCTTCTACACGACGAAAGTACCTCCCTGCTGCTGCTGATAGCTACAAGCCTTCTACACGAAGAAAGTACCTCCCTGCTGCTGCTGCTGCTGCTGGCTACCAGCTTTCTACACGACGAAAGTACCTCCCTGCTGCTGCTGCTGCTGGCTACCAGACTTCTACACGACGAAAGTACCTCCCTGCTGCTGCTGCTGCTGGCTACCAACCTTCTACACGACGAAAGTACCTCCCTGCTGCTGCTGCTGCTGGCTACCAGCCTTCTACACGACGAAAGTACCTCCCTACTGCTGCTGATAGCTACAAGCCTTCTACACGACGAAAGTACCTCCCTGCTGCTGCTGCTGCTGGCTACCAGCCTTCTACACGACGAAAGTACCTCCCTGCTGCTGCTGCTGCTAGCTACCAGCCTTCTACACGACGAAAGTACCTCCCTGCTGCTGCTGCTGCTGGCTACCAGCCTTCTACACGACGAAAGTACCTCCCTGCTGCTGCTGCTGCTGCTGCTGGCTACCAGCCTTCTACACGACGAAAGTACCTCCCTGCTGCTGCTGCTGCTGGCTACCAGCCTTCTACACGACGAAAGTACCTCCCTGCTGCTGCTGCTGCTGCTGCTGCTGGCTACCAGCCTTCTACACGACGAAAGTACCTCCCTACTGCTGCTGATAGCTACAAGCCTTCTACACGACGAAAGTACCTCCCTGCTGCTGCTGCTGCTGGCTACCAGCCTTCTACACGACGAAAGTACCTCCCTGCTGCTGCTGCTGCTAGCTACCAGCCTTCTACACGACGAAAGTACCTCCCTGCTGCTGCTGCTGCTAGCTACCAGCCTTCTACACGACGAAAGTACCTCCCTGCTGCTGCTACCTTCACTTTCCAACAGTAAAATTTCCACCGTCTTCAGGAATGGGCCGAATGATGGAGGTTAATTTTTCTTCGCATTTTGCAAAGAGTCATTATGTGACTGTATTCACATGGTTAGGTAGTCATTATGTGACTGTATTCACATGGTTAGGTAGTCATTATGTGACTGTATTCTAGGGATGTATCGGATGTGAAAAATTTAGATATCCGGTATGCGGATGTGTATACGGATGTCTTACTTACTTATTTTGCGGATGCGGATATCTTCTTACAGTAAAATACGGATGCGGATGCGGATGCGGATATCTGCTTACAGTAAAATGCGGATGCGGATGCGGATTACGGATGTCACAGCTTGACATCCGGGCGGATGCGGATGCGGATTTTGCAGGACAGTCATAAAACACCTGATTTTTGTTTTTGTTTTTACCATAAGAACATAAGAAAGGAGGAACACTGCAACAGGCCTACTGGCCCATACTTGGCAAGTCCATGTCAAAACCAACCCACCAAAAATATTTGTCCAACCCATCCCCATCCAAGCAAGAAGCCCCGACAACCCCTCCCCCCCCCAACCATTGTGCAAGTCCCGTTCAAATCCAACCCCTCTCACTCACAACCCCTCTCACTCACAACCCCTCTCACTCACAACCCCTCTCACTCACAACCCCTCTCACTCACAACCCCTCTCACTCACAATCCCTCTCACTCACAACCCCTCTCCCTCACAACCCCTCTCACTCAAAAGAACAAAGAATGTTAAGTAGAAGGACACAAATGCAACTAATGTGACATTTTATTGTGGCAACGTTTCGCTCTCCAGGAGCTTTCTCAAGCCGTTACAAACAATACATGGACACAGAGGGTATATATAAGAACATAAGAACATAAGAAAGGAGGAACACTGCAACAGGCCTGTTGGCCCATACTAGGCAGGTCCTTCACAATCCATTCCACTAACAGAATATTTGCTCAACCTAAATTTCAATGCATATGTGTCTAATAAACACATAAGCAGTATAATGTGATCCTTTATTGTGTTTATTTTTCCATTGTGTCGGTATTTTATACCATTTATTTCCATTGCATGTGTCTAATTTATCAGCCTAGTAGGGTTATTGAAGCAAGGATCTTGGGTAGTTTCAAATTTAGGTTGGATAAATTCATGAGTGAGAGGGGTTGGATTTGAGTGGGAATTGCACATGAGGAAATAGAATTATCAAAGCTTATTTCTTGGGTAGCATTGAAAATTAGGTTGAACAAATATTATGTTAGTGGGATGGAATGTGAAGGACTTGCCTAGTATGGGCCAACAGGCCTGCTGCAGTGTTCCTCCTTTCTTATGTTCATATGTTCTCTCTCTCTCTCTCTGCACAGGTCATTAATTATAATATTTGAAGCTGCAATGTTAATTTGTAAATCATAACTAGGATTTATTTCAAGAAGTATAAGCAACAGAAGTCCAAAAGTTATTTTACAGCTCTATACATCACTAGTGAGACCTCATTTGGATTATGCAGCTCAGTTTTGGTCTCCTTACTACAGAATGGATATAGATTCATTGGAGAACATACAGAGAAGAATGACTAAAATGATTTACAGTATAAGAAATCTCCCGTATGAAGATAGACTTAGAGCGTTGAATCTCCACTCTCTGGAGAGACGTAGAATGAGGGGAGATATCATCGAGGTGTACAAGTGGATAATGGGCATAAACAAAGGAGATATTAATAAAATACTGAGGATATCGAACCAAGTAAGAACCAGAAATAACGGATTTAAATTGGATAAATTTAGATTTAGAAAGGACATAGGCAAGTACTGGTTTTCGAACAGAGTTGTAGATGCGTGGAACAATCTTCCGAGTAGGGTTATAGAGGCTAGGACCTTGGGTGACTTTAAAAAGAGATTGGACAAATATATGAGTGGGAGGGGCTGGGTTTGATTGGTGTCGTGAGTACGGGAGTAAATTCTTAGGTAGTGGTGGTTTTGATATGGACCTGCCTTGTATGGGCCAGTAGGCCTTCTGCAGTGTTCCTCCATTCTTATGTTCTTATAAGAACAAGTTTGTGGGAAACAAACATGCAAGCTCTGTAATTTAGGTTATAATATCCTCCACATCCGCTTTGTTAGGCCCGGATACGGATGCGGATGCGGATATTTATTTAATAGTGATTACGGATGCGGACGCGGATGCGGATGTCTCACTTAGGAAAGATACAGATGCGGATGCGGATGTCTCATTTAGAAAAAATACGGATGCGGATGCGGATGTAACAATTTATGCGGATGCTCCGGGGATACGGATGCGGATACGGATATCCGATACATCCCTACTGTATTCACATGGTTAGGTAGTCATTATGTGACTGTATTCACATGGTTAGGTAGTCATTATGTGACTGTATTCACATGGTTAGGTAGTCATTATGTGACTGTATTCACATGGTTAGGTAGTCATTATGTGACTGTATTCACATGGTTAGGTAGAGTCATTATGTGACTGTATTCACATGGTTAGGTAGAGTCATTATGTGACTGTATTCACATAGTTAGGTAGAGTCATTAAGTGACTGCATTCACATGATTAGGTAGAGTCATTATGTGACTGTATTCACATGGGTAGGTAGTCATTATGTGGCTGCATTCACATGGTTAGCTAGAGTCATTATGTAGCTGTATTCACATGATTAGGTAGAGTCATTATGTGGCTGTATTCACATGGTTAAGTAGAGTCATTATGTGACTGTATTCACATGGTTAGGTAGAGTCATTATGTGACTGTATTCACATGGTTAGGTTGTCATTATGTGACTGTATTCACATGGTTAGGTAGTCATTTTGTGACTGTATTCACATAGTAAGGTAGTCATTATGTGACTGTATTCACATGGGTAGGTAGAGTCATTATTTTACTGTATTCACATGGATAGGTAGAGTCATTATGTGACTGTATTCACATAGTTAGTCATTATGTGACTGTATTCACATGGTGTTGCATGCAAAGAGTACGTAACCTTTATTCGGAGCATGTTAAACACACCCACATAGGCTCCCCTCCAACCAGCGAACCATCGTTAAGGGTTTGGTGATGGGGCCCCATGGAAAAATAAACACATAAGCAGTATAATGTGATCCTTTATTGACAACGTTTCGCCCACGCAGTGGGCTTTATCGAGTCACAGACAGATCTACCTGGAAAATGAGCAACATGGAGATATATATAGGGTACAGTCAGGTGGAGAATGCTGGGTCAGGTGGAGAAAGCTGCATGTGAGTCTTAAAAGTAGTGTGATAGTTAAAAACATAGTGTGACTTAAAGGACCTGCAGTGTACCATTCTTGAGTTCTAGGTGGGATAGCGTTGAAGAAGTTTCTTGGCAATAGGTTCAGCTATGTTGTAGAAGCTGTTGTTCTGGTTGAAGTTGTTGGATATACAGATGAGTGATGATTCTAGGATTCTTCGGTATTCCGTGTTGTCTTCTCTGGCGATGAGTCTTGCGTTTCTGTAGTTGATTAAATGGTTGTGTAAATTTCGGTGTTGAACACAGGCATTTCTTGAGTCGTCAGATCTGCCTGCGTACTGGTGTTCTGAAATGCGTGTTTGTAGGTCTCTGGATGTTTCGCCAACGTATAATTTGCTGCAGCCATTCCATTGTGTCGGTATTTTATACCATTTATTTCCATGGGGCCCCATCATCAAATCAACTACTCGGTTCAGCCAATCATAATGCGAATTTGACAATTGCAAAAGATGATGTGGATACCACTCACAAGTTTGTCATTGTCATTCCTGCATTGAGCTGGTTGTGGTACGGTTGTGTCTGTCTATTGACTGCTGTTTTGCCTTGACGACCGTGGCCTGCACTATATTACTCTCTCTGTACAAAGTGTACATAATTATACAAAGCCTTATCTAATACTTAGTGAAGGAAAAGTCAAAAGTCTTATCTAATAATAATTGCTTGGTGAAGGAAATACAAATTCAAAGCATTTTATGCTGTGTTTCTTTGCTCCAAGCTCCCTTTTACTCTCAGGTTAACAGGCCATTGATCCTGAGGTAGTAATATGGGTAGCCTGTCCCGGAGCTGAATTTGGAGACTTTAGAGCAGGAGTTGAGCCTAGAGTTGAAGTTCGCGCAGGAGCTAGTCTTGTATCTAGATAGCTTGCTATCTGGCATTGCTTACGCTTTGCCAACGCTTCACGAATTTTGTGTGTCATCTTTGCATTCGCTTCGCTATGGTCAGCTTTGCTATTGTGAGTATCTGCAATTTGGTTTGTTATTGCGTGTCAGCCTTGCTATTGTGTGTGCGCATATTGGCTTTGCTGTTGCGTGTCAGCTCTGCTATCGTATGAGTATACTACAAGTCGTACCGTGCATAACGCTACAGCATGTTAAGCTGAGGGTTAAGGCCACCTATTCGAGTCAGACGGTTAGTGTCTGAGTTCACTCTTCTAAAGTTGCCCAAACACTCTCTACAGCGTTGTCGGCGTATCGCTCGTTCTATTGGTGTTGAATACCAGCGTACCCTTACTGCTGCTCAGCTGCGTGATATTATAAGGAGTAAACTACAAACTGAAACTATGGCATATCAGTCTCATGTTTCTCCCTCTACAGGAGCTGTTAGCCGTAGGTTTCTACAAAATGGGAGAGACAAAACTCTTGAGCAAAACCAGCAAGTCACAGGTGTGGAGTTATCGACAGGTGAGTCTGGTTCATTGGAGCTTGAACTAGCCAGACTCACTCCTGAACAAACTAGAGAACAGCGTGCATTTGCTAAGGAGTTTGATAGAGAGAAGGAGAGGAGGCAATTCCATCAGACTGTAGATGACTTCAATTTGCAAAGGGCAGTACAGTTTGTTCCTTGTTTTGTTGAAGCAGAGATTGAACAGTTTTTCGAAGCATTTGAAAACCAGGCTTGAGCTTTAGGGTGGCCTGAGGTTCATTGGGCGTCACTGGTGCATACTGCGTTGTTTTGTAAGACACAAGAATTTACTTCCATCCTGGGAAATGATGACTTTGGTAACTATTGCATTGTGAAAACCACTGTTCTTGGGGCTTATCAATGTATTCCTGCCAAGTATAGGAAAGAATTCAAACTCTGCAGTAGGCAGCTAGGTCAGTCTTACGTTGATTTTGTCAGACAGCAAACCAGGGCTTTTACAAAGTGGTACAAGGCAAGTGGTGTCGCTGATTTTGAAAATTTGAAGCAGCTCATCTTGGTGGACAACCTGCTGGAGTCTGTTAGTCCAGAGTTTCGAGTCTTTCTGCAAGGTCATTCCTTGCCTATGGCATTGGAAGCAGCCAGGTTGGCTGATACTTTTGAAACTAACCGCTTCTTGTCCGAGCGGTCTTATCTCTTTCCTCAACAGCCTGGTATGAGCAGAGATCGTCAAAGAAAAGTTCCTGAGTGGTGAACTAAAGGTCAAGATGAAGGTGAATCTCATCAGCAGTCAACTAAATCACCTGGTGAGCAGCATTACGTCACTCATGGTCAACCTGGTAAGCGATCTCAAACTACTCAACATGGTGATTCGAGGCGGCAGTATCCAGAGTGGAGTAAGCCACAAAATCAACGAGGAGCCAAAGTTAAAGCTGAGGTGATATGATTTCTGTGTAACAAGCCTGGTCACATCCGACCCAATTGTCCAAGTAAACCCCAACCAGTAGGGAAAATTAGTAATGTCCCTAATGACATGTCCCAGGAAGAAGTAGAGAAGGGGATGGCCCCCTATTATAGCACTTGTCAGATATCCCTTCAGGAACATTCAGAGAAAAAGGAAGTTAGAACCTTTAGGGATACTGGTGCATACTGCTCACTTATAAGAGAGGGAGTACTTCCCCTTTCTGAACAAACCTCTCTGCAGTTCTCAGTTCTGTTAGAAGCTTTTGGAGGAGCAGTATTTTCTGTCCCTTTACATCAAATATATGTGCAGAGTAAATACTACACTGGGTATTTGACCGTAGGTGTCTCGGAGGGGTTTCCCAAGAAAGATGCAATGTTATTACTGGGTAATAACATTGAGTCTACAAAATGCATGGAACCCATAATGATTAATTCTTCTCCGATGTTGGCCACAACTCGGGCAAAATCCAAAGAGATGTCTGATGAGAATGTTAACCCGTCCTTGGACGACTCTGATCTCGGACTAACAAATTTGTTTTGCGAGGAAAACTGGCCAGAGCCTCGTAAATTTAGTGAACAGCCCCAGATCAAGCCTTCCTGTTCCAGGGTTGCAGGATTGCCAAATGTCTCTGTTTCCATGCCTGAGGGACTGTCCTTTCGGGAGGAACAACGGAAAGACTCTCGCTAAACTCCGCTTTGCGCAGCTATGGTAAATCCACTTGGTCACCCGGTCAAATATCTCTTAAAAAAATTACTTGTACTGCACCCATTCTTTTGTCTCCAGACTTTTCAAAACCATTCTTTTACAGATTGATGCTTGTGAGTCTGGAGTGGGGGCAGTGCTTCTGCAATCTGGGGATGATGGGTTGCAGCCTGTGGCCTACCATTCAGCCAAATATTTACCTCACCAGAGGGCCCCACTCCACTATAGAGAAGGAGGCCCTGGCTCTACTAAGGCATTAGAGCATTTTGATGTCTACGTGGGCCAGTCCTCCAGGTGGTCACCATCTACAGCGACCACAACCCTCTGGGTATCTCCAGCACATGAAGAATCATAATACAAGACTCATGCGTTGAGTATTCGGTGCACAACCCTACCAATTATGTATAAAACACATCCCTGGCAAAAATAATACGCTAGCGGATGTGTTGTCCAGAAGTCATTGCAATTAGTTAGGTTGTTAGGGACTTTGGGTGGAACTAGCCCTTTTTTCCCTGTGTGGGTTTTTTTTTTTTTAGTGGGGAGATGCCCTGCTACCGACCGCAGGCATCTTGGACTTACGTTAGCCCTACCGTCTGGTGTCTCACTCTTAAGTTTAAAGCCGGACTTTATGTCTTGAGAAAAGTTTAGCTTTATCTAATGAGCGGGATAGCTGAGGGAAAAGGCGGTCCCATTATTATAATGTGCCATTGCGGCACTCCACCCATTTGAGGTGGAAGTCTAGTCCTGAGCCCTCTTGGGGTGGGGGTGTTGCATGCAAAGAGTAAGTAACCGTTATTCGGAGCATGTTAAACACACCCACATAGGCTCCCCTCCAACCAGTGAACCATCATTAAGGGTTTGAGATGGAGCCCCATCATCAAATCAACGACTCGGTTCAGCGAATCATAATGCGAGTTTGACAATGGCAAAAGATGATGTGGATACCACTCCAGTTTGTCATTGTCATTCCTAATTGGCTGGTTGTGGTACGGTTGTCTCTGTCTATTGACTGCTGTTTTGCCTTGACGACCGTGGCCTGCACTATATTTCTCTGTACATAGTGTACATAATTATACAAAGCCTTATCTAATACTTAGTGAAGGAAAAGTCAAAGATCTTATCTAATAATAATTGCTTGGTGAAGGAAATAAAATTCATAACATTTTCTACTGTGTTTCTTTGCTCCAAGCTCCTTTTACTCTCAGGTTAACAGGCCATTGAACC
>WNWK01008965.1:0-80459 GCA_009830355.1 Cherax destructor
CTATATCTTCTCTTTATCTCTCTCTCTCTATTCTTTCCCTACTTTCTCTCATCTATCTTTCTCTATCTTTCTCTCTCTCTATCTTTCTCTATATCTTTCTCTCTCTCTATCTTTCTCTATCTTTCTCTCTCTATCTCTATCTTTTTCTCTCTATCTCTATCTTTCTCTATCTCTCTATCTCTATCTCTATCTTTCTCTATCTCTATCTTTCTCTATCTCTATCTTTCTCTATCTCTATCTTTCTCTATCTCTCTATCTTTCTCTATCTCTCTATCTTTCTCTATCTCTCTATCTTTCTCTACCTCTCTATCTTTCTCTACCTCTCTATCTTTCTCTATCTCTCTCTCTTTATCTCTCTATCTCTATCTTTATCTCTCTATCTCTATCTTTATCTCTCTATCTCTATCTTTATCTCTCTATCTCTATCTTTATCTCTCTATCTCTATCTTTATCTCTCTATCTCTATCTTTATCTCTCTATCTCTATCTTTATCTCTCTATCTCTATCTTTATCTCTCTATCTCTATCTTTATCTCTCTATCTCTATCTTTATCTCTCTATCTCTATCTTTATCTCTATCTCTCTCTCCGCTCCAGTGAGCACATATTTAAGACTGAAGTGTTACCAGTAATTTAAATGCTTGTTACTTTGCTCTATGCGGGCTGTAAATGATGTGTGTGTGTGTGTGTGTGTGTTCCAGCTGTGATTTCTCTCCTGCCTTGAAAAAACCGTCAGCACTGAACAATACTCGGGAAGAGCACAAATATGAAAAGTCACCATCGGCACTACTTCTCCTTGTTTAGAAAACCTCGTGACATTTGCCTTATTGTGTTCTTTGAAAGAAAGGTCGGCCGACATTATTACACCCAGATCTCTTACGTTCCTTTCGCTCTATTTGGTGATCTTGTGCTTTATATACAGTCTCTCTCAAGTTCTTTATTTCCATATGTAAGTAGTTGGACCTCATCACTATTGAACATCATGTTATTCTCCACTGCAAGACTTTGTTTATATTTTCTTCAATTTTTTTTTGTCCACTACCAAGGTGATTTTCATACCTATATTGGTATCATCTGCAAATGATGATACGTAACTGTGGCGAGTTTTTATCCATGTCCGCTATGAGGAGGAAGGGAGGGTGTGGATGGAGTGGAGGGTGTGGATGGAGTGGAGGGTTGGGAGGAGAATGATTAGTGTGTACAATACCTGGCAAGGTGGGCGGGTAGTGGCAGTAACTTGAGACGTGACAACGCATCATCAGTGTTCTTGCGAGAGGCTCTGGAGACCGGAAAATATAGTCAGATTCTCACACACCACCTTCATGTCGTAGCTTAAGAGTCATGTACTTGCAAAGCGTCAAGCTGTTGCAAGGAAGACGAATGTTTAATCGTCATGCACTTGCAAAAGCATCAGCCTGTTGCAAGGAAGAGAAGCGAAAGCAGATGAGCAATCTAGGGGGAGAGTGAAAGAAGCTAACGTGCAGACAAATGCAACAACGAAGAACAAAGATAAACAGGTGAAGTAGCTAGTGAAGTACACCTCAAAGAACGAAGCAACAATGGCAACAACCATCCTGCAAGTTAACCAGTTTGGTTTCCAACAATAGAAGCCAAACGATGTCTCCCACGCTGCCAGAACCAAGGCCTCACATTCTCCCCTCCCCTCCCCTATTCTCACAATTTCGTTATTAGAAGTTTACTCGGCGTAGATATAGCTTACGTAAGGTTGGGTTAACCTAAACCAACCAAGGATAAAAAATATAGCAGCTGGCTTCAGACTGCTCAGCAATGCAAGAACTCTGTGTAAAAGTTATTTTCTATTAGGGCGACGAGTTGACGAGACTTAATGTTGGCCAAGACAACGTATGTTAAACAGGCACACCGGAGACCACACTTGATCAACTTGTACAAAAGCAACGGAGAGAGTCATCAGCAAGACTGGTCTCCGGGGTGAGAGGAAAGTGACACGTGTTGAGAAACTAAGAAAAAACTGAAGAGCCTGAAATAGGAGACAAAATGGGGTAGGTACACCAAGGTTTTAAAGAGGTAAGGGCAAGAAAGAGGGGACCAGGTAAAGGAAGGAGATAACAGATGGAAGTTAAACACTGACTGAGCAACGAAGGTCGGAAGAAAAATTCATTCACATTATCAAAAGTGGCTACAACAGAGCTCAAAGGGCTGGAATCCAGTAAATGTGTGTGTGAAAACTCCTGATAAGCTGGGTTGTCATGGTTGTACAAGCCTGTGGGGCCACTAGCACAAACTACCTGGAGACCAGGTGGACAAGAAGTCTGGCCTGTGGCAGAGCTGCGAGGGTAGAAAAAACCTGCAAACAGGTTACAGGTATTACGTCCTTCCAGGAATTGACATGGAAGACATGTGGAACATAGTAAAGTAGCACAATACCCAGGACATGCATGAGGGTCAACACCACACTCACACTTATAATATCTATAATAAACAATTGAAGTGAGCCAGCCAGCCCCTTCCCCAACACACACACTATATTATATACGTTCCAAATAGGTAAAACTTGCCGAATAAGGCAGGCGGGTGCATATTTCTTGTAGGATTGTATGGTCCCGTGTCTTGAACGATTCCTTGCCGAGGTATCGGAACGCTATTCTCAGGTTTGCCAGGCGCCCATATGCTGCCAGTTATCTGGTTGATGTGTACTTCCGGAGACGTGCTCGGTATTATAATCACCCCAAGATCTTTCTCCTTGAGTGAGGTTTACAGTCTTTGGCCACCTAGCCTACACTGTCTGCGTTCTTCTTTGCCCTTCCCCGATCCTCATGACTTTGCATGTGGCTGGGTTAAATTCGAGTAGCCAGTTGCTGGACCACGTGTCCAGCCTGTCCAGGTCTCTTTGTAGCCCTGTTTGATCCTCATCTGATTTAACTCTCCTCATTAACTTCACATCATCTACGAACAGGGACACTTTCTGAGTATCTCTTCCATCATATCATTCACAAACACCAAAAATAGCACTGGTAATAGGACTGACCCTTGTGGGACCCCGCTCGTCACATTCACCCATTGTGATACCTCATCACGTACCATGACTCGTTGTTGCCTCCCTGTCAGGTATTCCCTGATCCATTGCAGTGCCCTTCCTGTTATACACGCCTGATCCTCTAACTTCTGCACTAATCTATTGTGAGGAACTGTGTTGAAGGCCTTGCAGTCCAAAAAAATGCAATCAACCCACCCCTCTCTTACTTCTGTTACCTTGTCATAAAACTCCAGAAGGTTTGTGACACAGGATTTGCCTTCCATGAATCCATGCTGGTTGTCGTTTATAATCTTGTTCCATTCCAGGTGCTCTACAACTCTCCTGATAATCATCTCCATGACTTTGCATACTATACAGGTCAATGACATTGGTCTATAGTTTAGTGCCTCGTTTCTGTATCCTTTCTTAAAAATGGGGACTACATTTGGCGTCTTCCATACCTCAGGTAGTTGTCCAATTTCAAGGAATGTGTTGAAAATTTTTGTTAGTGGCACACACAGCTTCTCTGCTTCCTCTCTAAGGACCCAAGGAGAGATGTTGTCTGGTCCCACCGCCTTTGAGGTATCAAGGTCACTTAGCAGCTTCTTCACCTCCTCCTCCCTTGTGTGTATTTCATCCAACACTTGTTGGTATATTCATTGTTGGTGTCCTCCTCTGTTCTGTCTTCCACTGTATCCACTGTAAATACTTCTTTAAATCTCATGTTGAGCTCCTAGTGAGCTCCCCCACCTTCTTTCCTCAGCCTGATTACCAGTTTTGGGTCAGACTTGACTTTCGATGCTGTTGTTTTCTTATTGTCGCTGGGCCTCCCTCCTTATCTGTGCATACTCGTTTCTAGCTCTTCGACTGATCTCCTTATTTTCCTGGGTCCTTTGCCTTCTGTACTTTTTCCATTATCTAGTGCACTTAGTTTTTGCTTCCCTACACCTTCGGGTAAACCAAGGGCTCGTTCTGGTTTTCCCATTATTCATGTTGCCCTTGAGAACAAACCTTTCCTCTGCCTCCTTGTATTTTGTTGTTACGTATTCCATCATTTCGTTTACTGACTTTCCTACTAATACTGTCCCACTGAACCTCATGCAGGAAGTTTATCATACCTGTGTAGTTCCCCCTTTCATAGTATGGCTTTTCCCATTCAACTCCTGTTACCTTCTCCATTTGTAACACTACTACATATTCAAAGATCAGAACCACGTGATCACTAGCACCAAGGGGCCCCTCATACGTGATAACCTCAATGTCTGAGCTGCTCAGGGTGAAAACGAGGTCCAGTCTTGCTGGCTCATCCTCCCCTCTCTCTCTCTGGTGGTGTCCCTAACATGTTGATGAATGAGGTTTTCCAGTACCACATCCATCATCTTGGCTCTCCATGTTTCAGGACCCCCATGTGGCTCCAGGTTTTCCCAATCGATCTTCTTGTGGTTGAAATCGCCCATAACCAGTAACTTTGCTCTGCTCGAGTGAGCTCTTCTTGCCACCTCAGCTAATGTGTTCACCATTGTTCTGTTGCTCTCTTCATATTCCTCTCTTGGCCTCCTGCAGTTCTGTGGTGGGTTATACATCACTTTAATGACTACCTTATGTTCCCCAGACTGAATTGTACCTATGTAATCCCTTTCTTCAATCTCGTCCATTCCTTCCATTTCCTCAAATCCCCATCGGTTTTTAATGAGCAATGCAAGGTGTGTGTGTGTGTGTGTGTGTGTGTGTGTGTCACTATCGAATAAGCCAAACCGGCGAGTTAGGCCTAAATGGCAAGCGTGTTTTCTGCCAAATAAACAGAATGAAAGTTTAAAACAAAATTCCGCAAAAATCAATCTGAATATAACGAAAAAAGTACACACATACACATTGAGGCTAGCCTGAATGATCATTAAATCCTTAAGAGACTTTCCTAAGAGCTGATAACCTCATTCACCTTCCCCATCAATACAAAATTGGGAGGCAGAACCCCCACTCACTCCACTGACGGTAAAAAAAAATCAGAGTCCAAGCGAGCAAGAAAATTGAAGAGGGCAACACAGTGGGAGCAATCAGAATTATCACCAGTGAAGATACAGTTGCCCCCAGGGATGCTGACACTGCTGAAGCACTTAGAGGAAAGCACTCTACCAGGGAAACCAGGGGCACCAACAGTTCCAACACCTTTGTCCCCACTGGAACCATTGATTATGCAAGACTCGGACATTTACAAAGCAATAATGTCATTCCCATCCAGCTCTGCTGGGGGTTACACTGGAATAAGGCCACAGCATTTAAAGGAAATGGTTAATCCTGTTATCGGGAAATTGCATAGACACTGCTTTCAGAGATTCACAAGATTCGTCAACAATTCCTTGGCTCGTCTGATTCTGACGAAATTAAACCTTTCTTTTTGATGCATTGCTTTGTGCCCTTAAAAGAAGGATGGAGGAATTAAGCCAATCGCAGTGGGCCACACGTTTTGCCGCCTCGTTTCTAAAGCTGCTGTCAGAGGTATTCGCGCAGAGGCGGCCATCATGCTTCAACCAAACCAGCTTGGCTTTGGGGTCTCTCAAGGAAGTGAAGCAGGGTTCATGCAACAAGGGTGTATATCGACAACTTACCTGAGGACAATGCAGTGGTTAAATTAGATTTCAAGAATGAATTTAATCTCCTGAAAAGAGACGTGGTATTAGCAGCTGTACAAGAACATTTTCCAGGTCTCTTCCCTTGTTTCAGCTGGATATAGCAAGGAATCAATGCTCCTGTTTGGAAGCATGAAATCACATCAGAGGGTGTCCAGCAAGGGACACTCTCGCACCATTTCTCTTCTGTATAGCGGTTAGGGAAATCACAGTCAGACTGACCAGTGAGCTAAACATCTGGTTCCTGGATGATGGCACACTAGCAGGTACAAAGGAGTCCCTTCTAGATGATCTTACACAGATGATGACAGGGGAAAGGAAATGGGTCTCAACCTGAATCCATCCAAAAGTGAAATCATCTCAGTCAATCAACAAGTGATAGATGCAGTGATATCAAAACTACCAGGAGCAACAGTCATTGTCCCTACAAATAGTGTCTTACTTGGAGCACCTCTGGGAAGCAATGCCATTGACACAATTCTCAGGAAGAAACTGGAAGAATTGAGGAGAATGGAACAATGAATAGGCAATCTTGACACCCATGATGCCGTGTACCTTCTCACAAAATGCTTGAGTCTGCCCAGGTTGATATATTTCCTAAGATGTGCTCCTTCATATGATAACCCTATAATGCACGAATATGACAGTATCCTGAGGCAGATCTTTACTAAAGTACTTAACCTTACTCTAGAAGATGGGCAGTGGGACCAAGCTACACTCCCAGTCAGACTAGGGAGGCATTAATGTCCGCAACTCATCTCAGATTGCGCTACCTGTTTTCCTGTCTTCATGCATTGCATCCAGAGGGCTTGTAGCAGTGATTCTCTGAACATCTTAGGGACAAGATTAGAATCCATGACCAAAGGTTCGTTGACGGAGCCAGGATCTGGGATATTCTAACGGGCTCTCAAACCAGACCTGCTCCTCCCAACAACTACAAACAGTCGCACTGGGAAGGCCCAATAGTAGAGAATATAGCCTCAGCAATGCTTCAGAGTGTGTCAGGGAAGGACAGAGTCCACCTCCTGGCAGTGAGAGCTCCTCATGCAGGGGACTTTGTTGGCTGTTCCCAACTCCAGCCTTGGCACACGCCTCGACCCACAGACTATCCGCATTGGTGTTGCCCTTCGACTTTCCTCCCCTATTCTCGCTGAACACAGGTGCATTTTTGGCAGTGAAGCAGCAGACCGATTTGGGTACCATGGTCTTGTGTGTCCTAAATCCGAGGACAAGACTGCAAGACATGAAGAGGTTAATAACATTATTAGAGAGCCTCACAACAGCGGATGCCCAAAGTAAGGAGCCACCCCAACTATGCAGATCTGATGGCAGCCAAAAGCGTCCAGATGGTATCACCCTTCAAGCAGGTGGTGTGGGACTACACATGTGCATCTACCTTGGCTGATACCTATCTCCAATACACCAGGGAGGAAGGAGGGGCAGCTGCCACCTTCAGGGAGTCCCAAAAGTTTAGAAAATATGGAGAACTTGTCCAGCATTATGTTTGTTCCCAAAGGCTCGGAGACCCTTGGCTCATGGGAAAAGCGTGCATCTAAGTTCTTCAAGGAGCTGGGCAAAAGACTCAACAGGGTAA
This sequence comes from Cherax destructor, assembly GCA_009830355.1. NCBI lineage: Eukaryota > Metazoa > Arthropoda > Malacostraca > Decapoda > Parastacidae > Cherax > Cherax destructor. The sequence goes on from WNWK01008965.1 coordinate 7,215, forward strand.
CTAGGGATCCCAGGGCAGCTAGTTTTCTGTTCCAGCGACTCAGCGCTGCTGTTCAGAGGGGTAATGCATACTGTATTTTGGGCACGAGCCCCAGCTCTGAGGAGCTAGATGAGATTTTCGCATTATAATCAGTGACAAACATGTAACAATATGTACTAGATATGTATCTCTCACACCTCATGTACTGTATATGCCATCCTTATATCAACAATGTATCTCTTTAAATCTTTTGTACCATATTATGTAATAAAATATACCTATTGGTAAAAAAAAAGAATGAAAAGATGGGGTGGTAGGGGAAGTGGAATATTCAAATGGCTTCAGGAAGAAATCCAAATATTCTTCCTTGAAGCCTTTTTATCCACTTCTCCGAGGCTATGGGTCCCACAATTTGTACCAGAGGTGGACCCATATATATATATATATATATATATATATATATATATATATATATGGGGTGTGTGTGTTGTGTGTGTGTGTTGTGTGTGTGTGTGTGTGTGTGTGTGTGTGTGTGTGTGTGTGTGTGTGTGTGTGTGTTGTGTTGTGTGTGTGTTGTGTGTATGTGTGTATGTATGTTGTATGTATGTATGTATGTTGTATGTATGTTGTATGTATGTATGTATGTATGTATGTATGTATGTATGTTGTATTATATATATATATATATATATATATATATATATATATATATATATATATATATATATATATATATATATATATATATATAGTATATATATATATATATATATATATATATATATATATATATTTAAATAAATATATAGGAGGTACCAAATCTAGAACTTGCTGGGGACCCTCATCCTCAGAGAAGACAATAAACGTACCTAAGGGAAAACTCGATGTTCTCCCCGGAGCTTACCACTCCCTATATATATTGAATGAGTGCTTTATTAATAGACAGAATACATTGACAGAAAACACAAACATGGACATGAATACACTGGTACAATATATCAAAGATTATGAATCTCTTCCAGCTCCTCCGAAGCCGGACGCGAGCCCAGTACGCAGCATGCATTTCCCCTCTGGATGGCCACACTGAGGCGCTGGAACATGAAAGTGGCTGCCCTTGGGTCCCTGGTGGTACAGGGCCAACACGGTCCTGTACCAGACCAGGAAGCCAAACTGATGGTTGCTTAATCTGGATGTCGAGGCTAAGCAACATGCAACTGAACCTTTTCCCCACAGCCCAGATGCTCAAGAACCACCTCTGGAAATGTTTCAGTCTTGTACTGGATGACAGTGTTACCTAGACATTACGTTTAATATGAATATGATAATGGTATACAATACCGACAAGTTGATAAGATATGTGTCTTATCATTACGTCTAATACATTAAGGGAGTGTTGAAAACTCTTAGTCGCTCTACACTTGAGTCATCTTCGTTCCGTTGTAACCGTGCTTTACACCACGTGATGTGCGTCGTGCTCTCGCAGTTTCATTGTGCACACCCGGAACGAGTCCCTCATGCATTTTCCAAGTATAAATTATGAAGTCTCTCTCTCATCTGAGGTCCAGGAGTACCGCGAAAATCTTTAGGTGTCCACTAATTATTTACGTTTTTGACTGGAGTTAATCTCTAAATTCTCCAGATCTGTAATTTTACCAGTTTTAAATGGGATCTGTGTGCGGCAAACTTCAGGTCTATGGAAAAAGTGCCTTGAAAAGTCAGTGGTTTTACTTCTCTTCCTTTAATGCTTCGGTTATCTATAACATTTTATTTGCAAGTGCGCTAGTAACACTTGTCATCACACACTGTATGACACTCGGGCACAGCTCTTCTTGAGACGCCATATTTACTACTAAATAATCAGAATCAGCATTACATTTCAGAAGGACACTTGATTAAACTTTGCGAGTTCTTTATTTCTTGTTTTTAACTGCTGCCCTAATACCTTTGATATACCTTTGAAGAGTTTCGAGTTTATCTACTCTGAGCCCGGCCATGGGCCAGGCTCGTCTGGTGCTTGCCTGGTAAACCAGGCTGTTGCTGCTGAAGGCCCGCTGCCCCACATATCCATCACAGTCTGGTTGATCTGGCACCTGGTGAAGATACTTGTCCAGTTTCCTCTTGAAGGCTTCTACACTGGTTCCAGCGATGTTTCGGATATCTTCTGGTAAGATGTTGAATAGTCTGGGACCCCGGATGTTAATACAGTGCTCCTGAATTGTCCCCACCGCACCCCTGCTCCTCACTGGGTTTATTTTAAGAGCGCTGCCTGGGAATCTTGTCCATCTCAGTAGAAGTATCGAGTCCTGTTGACTGCAATCAAGTACTGAAAATACCGGTCTAAAGAGTAATTGGGTAAAAAAAAAAAAAATGGTTTCCACAAAGTAGAGCTACTAGCCCCGCGGAAATATTACTTCTACATTGCTAATGATAACAGTTATCACGATAGCGGCTGTTACCCTCAATCTGCATTCATTCACGACTTGCCTCTCACGGCTTTTAACACAAATGTGAACTAGAATTTTTTTTTTTACATTTAAGAGGGGCTGAACCACTTGGGTCATTAAGCGCAAGGTGTGATGGAGGTGCTCTCCGCTAATTGTGGGAGACATTCTTCTCTTGCAGCCACGCTGCAAACAATCAAAAACCATATATCAACCTTCAGGTATACCACAGAGAAAATACATGTACAGGGAAAGTTTTGATGTATCAAGACATTAAACCGAGTCTTATAAAGAGCGAAATGATGCCACAATAAAACCTTGCTCAAAAATGTTTTTTTTAATTACTCTGGGTAATCAAGTTGGTGTATGGACTACCTTTTAAAGACGTGGATTGCTAGCGTTATCTACCCGACTCTACTGAGACGGTAGCACACACTATCACGAATTAAAACCAATCAATTTGCAAATTATAGATATTTTCAACTTGCAGTGTCAGACTCTCAGTGCATGGCCAGGCTGGACAATGACGGCACTGCTCAGAGCCTGGCCAGGATGGGAACTGACCAGAGGATTGCCAGGGTGGGTACTGGTGGCACAGAGACCAGACTTCCCTGTTGAGTTTCTAATCAACCAAGCTGAGGCAACCCATATCCTACTCTGAACTCTTATTGTCTTGGCTTGTGCACATTTCGTGTGATTATCCTTGTACATAAACCACAGTCAGCAAAAAGTAAGTTCATGGAAAAGGTAAGGAGAATAGTTAGCTGCCATGAAAACCTTGAAAATCATACACCAAATATTATCCTCCTTGGAGATTTTAACTTCCCGAATATGAAACAGAAGATGGTAAATCACAGTTTTGTATGGAAGTACATTTAGCTCAAAAGATACATACACAGATATATAGCGGCTTAGTGAAAAGTCTGCCTTGAACCAACAAACAGAACCAACTATAAATTACAATACGCTACACTTGATGTTCACGAACAAAGAGGAACTAATCAGAAAAAATACAATATACTCTTGATCACAGTTTAAAAGTACAAACAACTATAAATTCATAGGTAGAAAACTCTAGAAATAGTGTACTAGAAGGGTTATTCACTAAGCCTAACTTAATCAGAATTTTGGGGAACAAAATAAACAAAACTATCAGCCATCATAATTTACACAGAAAATCCTAGAGGGGCTAGTCCCCAATCTTCACACAGAAATCACTTACCACAAAAGCAAAAGACTCGGAGACAGTGCAACATACACCCGATGAAAAAAACAAGGCTGCCGTGAGTACTAAGAGAAAACACAGTGACTGTTCAACAGCCTCCCATCAGGCATAAGGGGGATTAACAACAGTCCCCTAAGTGGGAACTGGATAGATTCCTAAAGTGCCTGATCAGCCGGACTGTGGTTTACACGTTGGATTCCGTGCTGCCAGCAGTAACAGCTTGGTTGATCAAACCCTGATCCACTGGAAGGCTTGGTCATGGACCCCTGAACACCATCCAGGTAGGTACCGTTCAAAGATTTTGATGTGTGAACTTAGTGAAATTGGACTAAAGATTTTCACAATTGCTTTACTGCCACCTTTGTGAAGTGGCGCAATATCAGTGATTAACGACTGTAGGATAATATCCGTGTCCAAGGTCCTCCTCCATAAAATACAAAAGGCCCGAAATAGTGCTTTCTTGCAATTTTTTATGAATATGGAGTTCCAGAAGTCTGGGCATGGAGCATTATGTATGAGCATGCTGTCAATGGCTTCTTCAAAGACAGCCGGGGAGAGATGTCAGCGGTGCTGAGTCTCAGTAATGAAAAACTCGTTAAGCTGCTTCACACCAAATAAGTCAAAGCGAACAGAGTCGAGTCACAGTTGACTGACTCAAACCATGCAAGGGAACTACCGAGAAACGGTTCACACAAGAGAGTTGAGGCAAGTCACGTTGGCTCTCCGCGACTCCCTTAGTGTGAATGGTTTCTCGGTAGTTACACACAAAATAACGTTCCCTTTCATGGTCAAGACTGTATGTATGTCGACTTTTTCTGATGTGTAAGGGCCGTAAGCTTGATATACCTTTGATGAGTTTCGATTTTTTTTTCTACCCCCGGAAACCAACCTTGGTCCAGGCTCTTCTGGTGCTTGCCTGGTCGACCAGGAGGCCGGGGTGGGTGGGGGGTTGGTGCTGCTGCTGCCAGACCGTTGATCCACATATCCATCACAGCCTGGTTAATCAGGCATATGGTGAGGATACTAATCCAGTTTTCTCGAAGATTTCTGCATCTGTCCTAGCAATGTTTATCTCCTGATAAGATGTTGAATAGACTGGAGCCAAAGATTTTGATAAAATGTTCTCTTATTGTGCCCACTGCGCACAATGCTTTTCAATGGGTTTATTTTGCCCTACCTCTCATCTCTCACTCCAGTATGTTATGTCACTGTCCAGATTTGGGACAAGGTCTTCAAGTATTTCCCAGGTATATATGATGTATCTCTATTCCGCTCTAGTAAGTATATATTTAAGACTAAGGCATTCCCAGTAATTTAAATGCTATATTGGCTCTATGCGGGCCGTAAATAATTTATATCTGTGCCATCTCTGATATCTCCGCCTGAACACAGCCGTCAACACTGAACAATATTCTAAACCTAATTAAAAGGGTCACTAATAGTAAGGGATTCGAGGATTAACCCAAAAAGGTCTCTTTCACTTACATACGAGTAAGATTAGGGACAAGATAGACCTACTTAAAACTTGTTTGGGTCAGTTCACTGACAAAGAAACTTGTACAATCTTTAACACTTTTATTTCGTCTTAGTTTTTAAAGAGGAAGGTTCTAGAGAAATTCCAGAATAAAAATTTTATAGGTCAGGACGAAAATAAATTATGCACAATCAAGTCACTTGTGACGTAGTTCTTAGCAGTGTTTCTGATATCTGATGTTGAATAGTCTGGGGCCACGGATGCTGATACATTGTTCCCCCTATTGTGCCCACCCCACCCCTGCTTTTCAGTGGGTATATTTTGTAAATCCCATACCTCTCATTCTAGTATGTTGATACGGCAGTGTGCAGAGTCGAGACAAGGCCCTCGAGTACTATCAAAGTATATAAGGGCGTTTCAAAAAGATGGACCCAATTTCAAAGATACAGAGATTTCAAAACGGGTGTCTCTTTTTTTTTAAACACCTTGTGTTATCATTGACGTCATCATTGACGTCATCATTGACGTCATCATTGACGTCATCATTGACGTCATCATTGACGTCATCATTGACGTCGTCATTGACGTCGTCATCATTGACGTCGTCATCATTGACGTCATCATCATTGACGTCATCATCATTGACGTCATCATCATTGACGTCATCATCATTGACGTCATCATCATTGACGTCATCATCATTGACGTCATCATATTGCTCATCGTCATCATTGACGTCAATCATTTTGACGTATCATTCATTGACGTCATCATTGACGTCATCATGAGCATATGACATCATCTGACGTCATCACATTGACTCATCATCATGCTGCATCATCATTGACGTCATCTATTGACTCATCTATTGACATATCATCATTGTACGATCATCATTGAATACATTCATCATCATTGACATCATCATTGACATCATCATCATTGACATCATCATCATTGACATCATCATCATTGACATCATCATCATTGACATCATCATCATTGACATCATCATTGACATCATCATCATTGACATCATTGACATCATCATTGACATCATCATCATTGACATCATCATCATTGACATATCATTGCATCATCATTGACATCATCATTGACATCATCATCATTGACATCATCATCATTGACATCATCATCATTGACATCATCATCATTGACATCATCATCATTGACATCATCATCATTGACATCATCATTGACATCATCATTGACATCATCATTGACATCATCATTGACATCATCATCATTGACATCATCATCATTGACATCATCATCATTGACATTCATCATTGACATCATCATCATTGACATCATCATTGACATCATCATCATTGACATCATCATCATTGACATCATCATCATTGACATCATCATCATTGACATCATCATCATTGACATCATCATCATTGACATCATCATCATTGACATCATCATCATTGACATCATCATCATTGACATCATTGACATCATTGACATCATCATCATTGACATCATCATTGACATCATCATTGACATCATCATCATTGACATCATCATCATTGACATCATCATTGACATCATCATTGACATCATCATTGACATCATTGACATCATCATCATTGACATCATTGACATCATCATCATTGACATCATTGACATCATCGACATCATCTTGACATCATCATCATTGACATCATCATTGACATCATCACATCATTGACAATCATCATTGACATCATCATTGACATCTATTTGACATCACATTGCATCATCATTGACATCATCATATCATTGACATCATCATTGACATCATCATGACATCATCATTGACATCATCATTGACATTGCATCATTGACATCATCATCATTGACATCATTATTGACATCATCATTGACATCATCATTGACATCATCATTGACATCATCATTGACATCATCATCATTGACATCATTGACATCATTGACATCATCATTGACATCATTGACATCATCATTGACATCATCATCATTGACATCATCATTGACATCATCATTGACATCATTGACATCATCATCATTGACATCATCATTGACATCATTGACATCAATGACATCATCATCATTGACATCATCATCATTGACATCATCATTGACATCATTGACATCATCATTGACATCACCATCATTGACATCATCATCATTGACATCATTGACTTCATCATCATTGACATCATCATCATTGACATCATCATCATTGACATCATCATCATTGACATCATTGACATCATCATTGACATCATCATCATTGACATCATCATCATCGACATCATCAGCATTGACATCATCATCATTGACATCATCATCATTGACATCATCATCATTGACATCATCATCATTGACATCATCATTGACATCATCATCATTGACATCATCATCATTGACATCATCATCATATACTCTCTAGTGAGTACATATTTAAGACGAAAGCGTTCCAAGTAATTTAAATGCTTCATTGGCTCTATGCTGGCCAGATAAGTGGAAAATGGCAAATGTGATACCTATCACAAAGGAGACACGTCCATAGCTTCGAATTATAGACCAATTAGCCTAACCTCCATCGTGAGAAAATTGATGGAATCAATAACTACAGAGGCTATTCGAAGGCACCTTGGAAAACAAATTGATAACTGAATTTCAGCAGGTTTTACAAACGCTCGTTCCTGCCTTAAGAATTTACTTTTTCACTAAGGGATTTGAGGAGATAGATCATGATAATTAATATGATATTGTGTATATGGAATTCAATAAGGTTTTCTACAGTTCCATATCGGAGACTGAGGAGAGTAGAGGCACAAGGAATAGGAGAAATTCTATCCTGGATAGAGGAGTTGTTGACAGATCGTCAACAGTTTGCATAAATGGACAGAAATCAGAGTGGGGACGCGCCACAACATAACTCACCCGCAACCTCCCCAACATAGCAACTTACCCGCTACCTTCCCAACATAGCAACTTACCAGCTACCTCCCCAACATAGCAACTTACCAGCTACCTCCCCAACATAGCAACTTACCCGCTACCTTCCCAACATAGCAACTTACCAGCTACCTCCCCAACATAGCAACTTACCCGCAATCACCCCAACACAGCAACTTCCTCACTACTGTACCTCCTAACACACCATTCTGTACTTTTTAAGTTAGGAAGCACACTTGGGCAGTGTTAATGGAATATTTAGACATTATCTAAGTCAGTCCCTGGTTCACATTGCCCCATGGCAAGACTCGGGCAGTATGTGGCAGTACGCCCTGGCACCATGACGTCACTAATCACTAATTGGAGACGCGCCTGGGTACCACGCTCTCACAAGCACCTAATTGAATCTGTCAATTTCCACTCCGTAATCATACATCATCTCTAGGGAGTGAAGGACCACGATGTGTACATACGTGGCACAAGAGCCACGGCATGAGAGAGGACACTGAGGGAGAGATGAAAATGTGAAGGAAACATTTAGGGAACAGAGATGAACGAAAATGAGATGTATGGAGGAGAGATGTGGAAAGGAGTTGTAGGGAAGAGCTATTTAGGAGGAAGAGTCCAAGGGAGAGGTGCAGAGTTAAAGGCAAATATGTATAGGAGTTGAAGGAAGAGATGTAGGGAAGAGAGATTTATTTAGCCAGGTAGTTTCGAAATTTGAAGAACACTTTAACCGTGAAGATCATTCAGCACTTTTGTTAACAATAAACAAACAGATACGATCATACCTAGTTAAAATTGCCAGAATCAGCAAAAATTTCCATTAAATTATTCATATCAAAAGTCCCCTCTAAATGTTCCTCGAGGTCCATACAGGTAACTCGATAATTATAGAAGCATGACGAAAGTTAAAAAGAGCTCAGCCATGGGCAAACTTATATTTATCCCATGGTCAGCTGCACACTACAGGTCACACAGGGCAAGGGGACGGAAAGGCACAAGTGCCTGCGAACACGTGACTCTGTGTGTGCCTAATTCTCAATCAAGAGATTGGCCTCGAAAACAATTCCTATTGAAGGTGGGCCCACCAGGTTAACCACTAGGGACTTATCTTCGTATGTGGTCATGAAGCCATTAAGGCAAAAAGTCTGCTACAGTTAGATTATAGGATTCTTCCTCAGAATCCGCCCATTAATTTCCCGGGACACACACGGGCAGGGCACCAACAACTACACATCAGTATGTAGTGTCAAGAGTGATAGTCAGAAATGAGGGAAGATGTGCAGCAACAGAAAAATTTGAAGTATTTATGGAATTAACAGGAGATTTAGGGGATAAAAGACAAAAGAAGCAATGAACAACGAAACAAAAAAAACTAATGAGAAAGAGAGAAGATTAAACACGAAGTAACGAGTGTGCAATACATGTAGGAGGATGGCACGAGTAAAGCTGAAAATGTTTCCAGTTATCAACGTCCCCGCGGCCTGGTCCCAGACCAGACGACCTCTGATCCAGACGACCTGCTGGATCAAGGCTTGACCAACTTACGAACCATCTTCATGTGCCTTGCATTTGACGAGTTTCGATTTTTAATACTCCTAGACCTGGCCCTGGACCAGGCTTGCTTGGTACATGTCTGGTCAACCAGGCTGTTGTTGTTGGCAGTCCACTGGCCCGTATATCCATCGCAACCTGGTTGATACGGCACTTGCTAAAGACATTTGTCCAGTTTCCTTTTGAAGACTTCTAGACTTGTCCCAGCAGTCTTTCTGATATCTTCTGGTAAGATGTTGAATAGTCTGGGACTACGTATGATGATACAAAGTTCTCTTATTGTGCCCACAGCGCCCCTTCTTTACATTGTATTTACTGTACAATTTCTACCATATTTCTAACTCCATGATATATGTGCAGATATATGTGCAGATCTGGAACAAGGCCCTCAAGTACTTACCATGTATGTATCATGTATCTCTCCCACCTCAGCGAGTACATATTTAGGACTTCGATGTGTTCCCAGTAATTTAAATGGTTTATTGGCTCTATGCTGGCCGTAAATGTTACCTGTTCCAGCTAAGACATCTGAACAATGCCCTAATAGAGAGAACAAAATTTTAAGAGACACCTTTGGTACTATTTCCCATGTTTTGAAAGTTCTCATTATCAATCCAGTCATTTTTCCCTTGCAAATCTCAAACACAACACTATAATACAAGGGAATAAGAGAAAGGAGGAGGGGGGAAGAAAACGAGAGAAACAAACGAGAAAGAAAGTGAAGGAGAAAGAACGAGGGAGGAAGAGAACGAACGAGAGAGGGGGAGGGGTGAGAGAGTGCAGACAGCAATATACGTTGGCATTATTGAAGGTGGGTGCGGGCACAAGTGCACACCACCACTACCCACCCATATGTGGACTCTCTCAGCCACTTTCAACACTGATGGCTTCAGGGTTCGTCATTCACAATTTTCCTTTGTTTCTATTATTATTTCAATGTCTGAGGTGGTAGCCCCATAGCATCATGGGTACGGTAGGTGATATCCTAGACGAGGACTAGGAGTCGAGTGGACAAGGCTCGCTTTCCGCTAACCAACCAACCCTGCACTTACTGTCAACACACACACACCCTAGAGGTGTATGCATATAAGAGTATATTTATCACTATTTAAGGAATAAGAGTAACTTTGACTGTTGAACAGGTTACATACAGCCTTAATGACCTCTCGTAATCGACATGCTTTAAATCCCATTAAGAATAATTTTGCAACAAGTGTATAATTTCATCTTGGGAAAAAGTCAATGCTGCTACCAGCAGTGTTCCTCATATACTGTGTGGTGGATAGCATTAACTACTGTCACTACTTCATTTAGCATTCAAGTAATTGAAAGAGGTACCCTCGTCCCAAACCTAAGCAGTACAAGAACATACTGCAGCAAGAGATATAGGAGAAAATGTAAAATAATGCCAGTGAAGGGCATGGACACCGTAAGCACAATAAGAGACCACTATCAGCGCCCATGGTCCTACTAGAAGACATCACAAACACTGCCGGAACAAGTCTGCAAGCCCTCACGAGGAGGCCACATTGACCATGGTCACTCAAGTAATCACTCATAAAAATAAAAACAATAAAACACAAAAACAATGAAAATCAACAAACTAAAGCAACGAACATTCAACACAAAAGATATCATAACTAGTTAAAACAGCCACCATTAATTAAAACCCCATTAAATTATTAATGTCAAGACGTTGCTCACTAGCCCCACAAAGACATGATAGTGGTGGTCACCAACACTGGCCAAGTGATCGTGGTGCTCACCCGCCCCCCACCAAGACATGGTGGTGGTGCTCACCAACACAAACCAGGAAATAGCCAACGTGAAGGGATGTCAGCAAGTGTAACAACCAGAGAATTGACTGGGATCAGATAAATAAAGAACTATCAGAGGTCCCTGGGAAACTGTCCTAAGCTATTTTAAAGCCACATCAGTGAATACAAAGCCTGAATACAGAAGCTTACAGCGCCTCTACAAAATGTTACACTAAGATAAAAAATATGAGCTGGCACTGAAAGTAGGAAGAAGAATGTAATAAAATGTCCCGTGACTTGGTTGGCAGTGCACAAACTGAGGGTCCGTGTTTAGAGCCCCAGCACGGGTGGAAACGATGGAAATAAATGGTATAAAATACCGACACAATGGAAAAATAAACACATAAGCAGTATAATGTGATCCTTTATTGACAACGTTTCGCCCACGCAGTGGGCTTTATCGAGTCACAACCAGATCTACCTGGATACAAGATTCATGAGTATTTATAGGATTTAGTCAGGTGGAGAATGCTGCATGTGACACTCTTCAGAGTAGTGTGATGAACACTGCAAAAGGTTTATACAGATACTTGTTCTGGGGTCAAATCTGAATGGGGATTAGTCACTAGTGGCGTTCCACAAGGATCAGTTTTAGGCCCATTGTTGTTCATAATTTACATAAATGACCTTGATGAAGGAATTGCAAGTGACATGAGTAAATCTGCTGATGATACAAAAATAGGCCATATGATTCATTCTGAGGAGGATACCAGTGAACTCCAGGAGGATTTGGACAAATTAATGTCTTGGTCTGAAAAGTGGCAGATGAAGTTCAATGTGGACAAGTGTAAGGTACTAGTCCTTGGTAATGAAAATATCCCTCGAATTTATAAACTAGGTGAAGTAGAGCTTGATCATACAGAATGTGAAAGAGACTTGAGTCATGGTAAGCAGGAATCTAAAGCCAAGACAACAGTGCCTAAGTGTGCGCAATAAGGCTAACAGATTACTAGGATTTATTTCAAGAAGTATAAGCAACAGAAGTCCAAAAGTTATTTTACAGCTCTATACATCACTAGTGAGACCTCATTTGGATTATGCAGCTCAGTTTTGGTCTCCTTACTACAGGATGGATATAGATTCATTGGAGAATATACAAGAAGAATGACTAAAATGATTTACAGTATAAGAAATCTCCCGTATGAAGATAGACTTAGAGCGTTGAATCTCCACTCTCTGGAGAGACGTAGAATGAGGGAGATATCATCGAGGTGTACAAGTGGATGATGGGCATAAACAAAGGAGATATTAATAAAATACTGAGGATATCGAACCAAGTAAGAACCAGAAATAACGGATTTAAATTGGATAAATTTAGATTTAGAAAGGACATAGGCAAGTACTGGTTTTCGAACAGAGTTGTAGATGCGTGGAACAATCTTCCGAGTACTGTGATAGAGGCTAGGACCTTGTGTGGCTTTAAAAAGAGATTGGACAAATATATGAGTGGGAGGGGCTGGGTTTGATTGGTGTCGTGAGTACGGAATAAATTCTTAGGTAGTGGTGGTTTTGATATGGACCTGCCTTGTATGGGCCAGTAGGCCTTCTGCAGTGTTCCTCCATTCTTATGTTCTTATGTTCTTAAAGCTTCCCAAGGTTTAAGACCTGACTTAACTCAGTGAAGACGTGTCTTGTGTGCTCTCTGTGAATCTGAAGATGTCATCTCTTGAGCTTCTCTACCAGCAGCTGAAGGAAGAACTGAGGGTAGCTAAGCTTGAGATACAGCGACTGACTGAGGAAAACAAGAGGATTCGTAGTAATCCTCCTGTTGAGAATCCTCAAGCCAAGAAAGGAACCTGGACAGTGGCTAGAACGTATGGGACAAAGTTAAGGATCAGGAGGACGGGTGGAGAGGTAGAAACAACGATGACCCAGGAGAATGTTGTGGAAACATCGAACCCATTCTCCGTGCTACCCGATGAATGTGAGTCGACTTCTGGGAGCGTCACGACGAACGACACAAAGGAAGGTAAAAACATTGTTGTTGTTGGGGACAGCCATGTTAGGTACATGGATAGGGCTTTCTGTTTGAATGATAGGAGTAGGAGACAGAGGGTTTGCTTTCCTGGGGCTGGGATGGAGGATATTGTTAGCCGTCTGGACGACATCATGAGAGGTAATGGGAGCAATCCTATTATCTGTCTCAGTGCTGGAGGCAACGATGTTGGCAGACGTAGGAGTGAGAACCTGACTAGCAGGTTTAGGTCAGCAATAGACAATTAGGAAGAAGGGTGGGAACCCTGTCATATGTGGTATTTTGCCAAGAAGAGGAGTTGGAAATGAATGGCTGTCCAGGGCAATTGGTGTCAATTGCTGGCTGGACAAATACTGTAAGGAAAATTCAGTAACATTCATTGACAACTGGGACCTCTTCTATGGCAGAAATGACATGTATGCCAGGGATGGGGTTCACTTATCCAGGTCTGGGGTGGGGGCACTGGCAGCTGCAGTGGAGGGAGCTGTTAGGGCTTTAAACTAGAAATAGTTAGTGGTATGGGTTTTGGGGGGAAAACAGTGAAGTCCCAGTGTAGTAATATTATAAGTTCTAGGAGAACTAGTAATAGGCAGAATAAGGTGGATAGTGGAAAGCAAGTGACACTAGATGACAAGGACAGTAATAGGTATAGTGGAAAAACAGAAATGAGCAGGAAGGGTAAAGAGAAAGGAGGGTCTCTAAATATATATTACTCCAATAGTCGTAGTGCTAGGAATAAGATGGACGAGTTGAGATTAGTAGCAAGTACTGGTAATATTGATGTTTTTGCAATAACTGAGACATGGTTTAATATGAAAAATCGGGACTTACCTGCCGAATGTCACATTCAGGGTTTTAAATTGTTCCAAGTAGACAGAAGTATCAGGAAGGGGGGTGGGGTGGCACTCTATGTCCGTGATCATTTAAATTGTTGCATAAAAACGGGTATAAAGTCTGAAATAACACATACAGAGTCTGTCTGGATAGAATTTTCAGAGGGGTGTGAAAAATTGATTTTAGGCATGATTTACCGTCCTCCAAACTTAGATAGGGAACAAGGTAGACTACTTTGGGAGGAAATTGTTAAGGCCACAAGGCACGATAACGTAGTAATTCTAGGGGACTTTAACTTTAGTCAGATTGATTGGAATTTCTTGACAGGGAATTTAGAATCTAACGACTTTTTAGTAGTAGTTCAGGATTGCTTTTTGAAGCAGTTTGTAACAGAACCTACAAGGGGAAATAACCTACTTGACTTGGTTCTGGCAAGCAAGGAAACCCTTGTTAATAATTTAGAAATTACAGAGGAACTCGGCTCAAGCGATCACAAGTCAATTACCTTTAGCATTGAATGGATGTATGATAGTAGGGATAATTCAGTAACGGTCCCAGATTTTCGCTTAGCAGATTATAATGGACTTAGAGAACACTTATCAACTGTGGACTGGGGTAACGAAGAGAGGTATCAATATGACAGTTTTCTTAACACTATACAGGCTGCCCAAAGAACATTTATCCCGTATAAAGAAATTAGATCAAGTAGAAATGACCCAAAATGGATGAATAATAGGCTCAAATATCTTTTAGGGCAGAAGAAAGGAATTTATAGGCGCATAAAAAGAGGTGAGGGTCATCTTATAAATCAGTATACTGACATTAAGAGGGACATTAAAAAGGGAATAAGAAAAGCTAAACGGGACTATGAAATTAATGTTGCTAGGGATTCAAAAACTAACCCAAAAAGTTTTTTCCAGGTTTATAGAACAAAAGTTAGGAATAAGATAGGTCCCCTTAAAAATAACTCTGGGCATCTTACTGACAAGGAGAATGATATGTGCTCTATTTTTAATAATTATTTTCTCTCTGTTTTCACACAGGAAGACATTAATAATATCCCAGTAATTAATTTTTACAGAGGCCCAGAAGAAGATAAATTATGTAATATCACAGTCACTAGCGAAATGGTTAATAAACAACTAGACCGACTGAAACCAAATAAATCGCCGGGTCCTGATGAGCTTTTTGCAAGGGTTCTTAAGGAATGCAAAATGGAACTCTGTGAACCAATATCTAACATTTTTAATTTATCTCTTCAAACAGGTGTAATGTCTGATATGTGGAAGATGGCTAATGTAATTCCTATTTTTAAAGCAGGGGACAAGTCACTACCGTCAAATTACCGCCAAATAAGCCTGACCTCAATTGTAGGCAAATTACTAGAGTCAATTATAGCTGATATTATTAGAAGCCATCTAGATAACCATAATTTGATTAATGATACTCAGCATGGATTCACGAGGGGCCGTTCCTGCCTATCTAATTTATTAACCTTCAGTAAAGCTTTTGAGGCTGTTGATCACGATAAAGAATTCGATATTGTTTATTTAGACTTTAGTAAGGCTTTTGATAGAGTACCACACCAGAGACTGTTAAAGAAAGTGGCAGCTCATGGCATTGGGGGAAAAGTGCTGTCATGGATCGAGTCATGGCTCACCAATAGGAAGCAGAGAGTGTGCATCAATGGGGTTAAATCCGAATGGGGACTTGTAACAAGTGGTGTTCCACAAGGATCAGTCTTAGGCCCATTGTTATTTATAATTTATATCAATGACCTTGACGAGGGAATTACTAGTGATATGAGCAAATTCGCTGACGACACGAAGATAGGTAGGATAATTGATTCAAACATAGATGTCATAGAACTTCAGGAAGATTTAGACAAACTTAATTCGTGGTCAGAAAAGTGGCAGATGCAGTTCAATGTAGATAAATGCAAGGTTCTGAAGCTCGGGAGTGTCCATAACCCAAGCACTTATAAGTTAAATAACGTAGAACTTAGCCTTACAGATTGCGAGAAGGACTTGGGGGTGATGGTAAGCAGCAACCTTAAACCAAGACAGCAATGCCTAAGCGTACGTAATAAGGCAAATAGATTACTGGGATTTATATCAAGAAGTGTTAGCAACATAAGTCCAGAGGTTATATTACAGCTTTATACATCATTAGTAAGGCCTCACCTAGATTACGCAGCTCAGTTTTGGTCTCCATATTACAGAATGGACATAAATTCGTTAGAAAACATTCAGCGTAGAATGACTAAATTAATACATAGCATTAGAAATCTTCCTTACGAAGAAAGATTGAAGACCCTTAAATTACATTCACTTGTAAGACGTAGAATGAGGGGAGACATGATCGAGGTATACAAGTGGAAAATGGGTATTAACAAAGGGGATATATATAAGGTCTTGAGGATATCTCTCCAAGAGAGAACCCGCAATAATGGATTCAAGTTAGATAAGTTTAGATTTAGAAAGGATATAGGAAAGTATTGGTTTGGAAATAGGGTAGTTGATGAGTGGAACAGTCTGCCTAGTAGGGTTATTGAAGCTAGGACCTTGGGTAGTTTTAAATTTAGGTTGGATAAATACATGAGTGAGAGGGGTTGGATTTGAGTGGGACTCACACATGAGTGAATGGAATTGTCAAAGCTTATTTCTTATGTTCTTATGAAAATTGGGTTGAGCAAGTGTTCTGTTAGTGGGACGGATTGTGAAGGACTTGCCAAGTATGGGCCAACAGGCCTGCTGCAGTGTTCCTCCTTTCTTATGTTCTTACATGCAGCATTCTCCACCTGACTCAGCATTCTCCACCTGACTAAATCCTATAAATACTCATGAATCTTGTATCCAGGTAGATCTGTTTGTAACTCGATAAAGCCCACTGCGTGGGCGAAACGTTGTCAATAAAGGATCACATTATAATGCTTATGTGTTTATTTTTCCACGGGTGGAAACGTTGACCTTGTTCACCTAGAAGCCTGGGCGTTAGTGGACTGTTGTGGATGGCATCCCAGGGGGTGGAAAATATCCCAGATAGGACTAGGCTTTGATATGAATTGAGGTAGGACAACTTTTAGTTTGTAAAACTGATGTGGAGAAAATTCTCCAAAGGAGGGGGGTATGCGCCCTTACTACCCTTGTTAAGGGTAGTAAGGGAAGGGGCTAGAGGAGGCGAGTCTGGGTGTATAAACAAAATAACTCAGACCAGATGTACTGACCACAGTGTGTCACGTGGTCTGACCAAGTAGCAGGGAGTGTATGAGACTTAATAGACATTTGAGATAAATGTAACTCTTTGCCGTAACAGGAAAATTATAGTAAACTGTTGTATTAGTTTCTACACTTGAACATTGCAATCATGTGTTCCAGGGCTCTAAATATTTAGAGAACACAAACATTTTAATTGCCACTTGTGGCGGCGTGTAGCGGTTGTTGAAATTGTGATGATCACAGCATGCTGGGCACCACGAGGTACCACGTGGCTGCACGAGACTGCAAGAGGCGGCACGAGGGTCAGATTGAATAGGGGCTCCGTAGAGGTCATACGACGCGAGGGGTCAAGGCGACGTAACTCAACAAAGACATTAGTCGTACGCGTCCGTTATTCTAATTTAATCTCCACTAACGTCGGGAAATAAGATAAGAACTCTGTTCCAGCGCGTTTAGTGAATAACATCAAAATAACATCAAAATCTCGGTATATTCAGAAGTGTGCGCAGCTTCTGATTACAGCAAGACAAACGTAGAGACAATCGCAAGTGAACTCCATCGAAACAAGACGGTAACTCTTCAGCGGCATTCTACAATCAAGACAGCATTTCCACCGTATATGGTGGAGCCAACACCATCGCTCAAAGTTACACGAGCAAGGTATGTTTTTGTGTTCTTGTCAAACAGGGGACTGCGCAGTTCTTGTACTTCAAGAACATCAAAATTTACCTATTGACGGCGGTTATGCGTGGACTTTAAAGTCCAAACACGTGAGTAAACCGCCTTTCAGTCCATTAAAGACTGAAATATGGACATACGCTCCTTTGGGGCAATATATAATACTCATATGTGATGTTTTTACCATACAGCCCAGTGGAGAATGAGGCCATAGATGTTTCCCCTGTGAAGAAGTTGGGGATGGCTGCGACTTCTTGGATTCATCAATAAGCTAAGTAGCAAGTTATAAAGTTCACGTTATCGTAGGAGCACATTCCTCCACAACTGATCTGTGTAAAAAAATGCTTAATTAAAAATTCAAACATGTCACAAGGAAAAGAACCTATAATGAGAGATTACCAAAACCAGAGCAGAAACTAAAACTTTCCTATCAGAGGGAAGAACACAAGGAGCTATAAGCCACTAAAGAAATAAAAACCTAAATATTTCCGCACGCACACGAAATCCAAATTAAGAACCACTCCAAGCCAAGACAAGAAAGTTTAGGTAAGACCCCATGTGGGGGTGAGCTGGGAAGATGGGACAGGCGAAGAATAGCATTGGAGAGGAGTGTCCACACAGTGGTAGAGAAAGTGCCAGGGCTTAACCCAGCCGCTATGCAATCGTGGGACAGACTGGAGAATCAGGAAGAGTAGGCTCAGTTGCAATGGTCTTGTGGAGGTTGGAGGTCTTCAGTCTTGACAAGCTGGCAGCAGGTTAGGTCGCAAGACAGGGCAGGCAGTTAAGAACAGAGGGCAGCATACTGGTGGTGTTTATTTGACGTGATTATGGTGGCAGGTTTGTAGAAGAGCCATTCTCAAAGTTCCTGAAGCTGCTCCTAGAGGTGGTAAAGTTTTGTCTTGTTTCCAAAGGTGAATCGTAGAGGCTTGAGGAATTCCAAAACCTGGGTGAGTGTGAAGTGGTGAGGTTGCTCACAGACAAACTTGACACTTCCTGCACTGAGGCCTTTGTAGAGTTCAGTGCAGGTTATGGTGTCAGCGTTAGATGGAGCAGGTTAAGGCTCTCTCATGTTGGTGTGCTAGAGTCGTCAATATCATCATCTGACGTGGATTCAGTAGACGAGTCTACCAAGGTGCTAGCAGGTGACTGAGGGTCGTCAGAAGCAGTGGAGAGGTGTACTGGTGGTGTAATATCAGGTTGGGAGGAGGCGGTGGTGATGGTGGTCGAGGCAGCATAAGCGGTGGTGTGGGTGGTGTCGGATTATGATTATTGTTGTTGTAGATTCGCCGGTATAAACGCCCGGCCCGGGCTTTTTCCAAGAGGTGGCCCAGCCTTGGCTACCTTGTCGTGGGAGTGTCTCAGACCAATGTCTGCTATGGGAGTAGGTACAAGTACCTCCTCATCTTTTGGGATCAGCAGTTCCCAGGCCTAGCCCCATTCCTCGCCTCCACGGGGCTCGGAGGGAGAAGCTAGGCACTTTGGGCTGCCACAACCCCATCCCCCCCACACTAGGCTCGAAGGGTGTGGCAGCTGCATAGCAGCAGACGATGTCAGGAGGTGCAAAGGCAGCAAGCACTACAGGATCCTTTTGGAGCCACTGTCGTGTGGGGTTCTTGATGATGGATTTGGTAACCTACTGACACCACACCCCAGCTTTGGGGTGTGGAGAAGCTCAAGAATGCCTCTTGCTAAACGTGCTGCTGTTGCTACAACTACACTTGTCCACTGCACTCTCGCTTCTCCGTGTGGTGTCGGAGGTTGTGGAAAGTGCAGGAACAGTTGTTTGGGCAGTAGGAGACAGGTCAGGAGTAGTGAAGTTAACAACGTTAGGAAAAATCCTGAGGATGTCAGCTGAAGGTGTGGAGTCAGGGAAAACGAAGGCAGGCATGTTGTTAAGTCGGAATAGTTCATTGATGGTGGTGTTGAATGTGCCTGGGTTGGCTGCGCATACACCATGCAATACAGCACCTTGGAGGGAGCCGCGTCCGGAAGTGGATTGAGGGAAGTGGTGGGTAGAGATGACTTGTGTAGCTATAGCTTGAAGTATTTTGTATTAATGATGGTAGAATTACCGACATATGTTAGGTAAAAGGACACAAGTGCAACTAATGTGACATTTTATTGTGGCAACGTTTCGCTCTCCAGGAGCTTTATCAAGCCGTAACGGTTTGATAAAACTCCTGAAGAGCAAAACGTTGCCATATAAAATGTCACATTAGTTTCACTTGTGTCCTTTTACCTAAAATATATTGAAGAATTTTCTTGGTATCAGACTGTTATGGCGGAATATGTCAGCGATTTGGGGCGGCTGCTCTTAGCTTCTTTGATTTTCTTAATTAGCACTTCCTTCCTTCGTGGGCATTTGGCCCACCAAGTTGAAAGCAGGTTGGAGTGGCATTGGTGGTGAAACAGGCTTTGAAATCGTGACCTTTTCCGCAGTTGGAACAGAATTTCTTGTCTTTAATGGGACAGTCGGTCGTTGAGTGATGGTAAGAATAACAGTTCCAGCAGGGTGAGATACGAGCAAAGCGTTCTGGTTCCGTGTCGTGGATGAATATGGTAGTATGTAATATTGGTAACGGCTTGACAAAGCTCCTGGAGAGCGAAACGTTGCCACAATAAAATGTCACATTAGTTGCATTTGTGTCCTTTTATTTCAATATGGTAGTAGGAGATGGCTAGGCTATCAGAAAGAGCTTTGGTAGCCATATCGATGTTGGAAAAGGTGAGTTTGACCACCGAAGACTACTTTGGAATTTTGGTGATATCAATCAAGGCCCAAGTGTTTCGTTCCTCGATAGAGGTCTTAAGGTCAGCAGTTGATAGGGATGTGATCTTTTTCTCCAACCGTTTGACAAAAAAAGAACGTTTCTCCAGCAGGAAAGGTGAAGGAGATACGTTGAATTGTCGGTCAAATGTCTTCATTGCGGTGTCGTGCATGAGTTTTGATGCTTCATTGTCGTTAGTACAGACGACAATAAAGGAGTCCTTCAAAGAGCGGATTGCTGTGAACTTGACCTGCAAGCAGGTCCTTACAGCGGTAACAAGGACTAGTTTGGAGTCATTTATAACTCCACTGGCTGGTTTAATCTTTACATGATACGAAAGCATCGTGAAAGAATAAAGGCGATGTTGTTGTGTAGGTTACAAATTCCCCTCCCCGACGGGAATCAAAGGGATACTTCTAGAGGTAGAGCGACTGTGACATACACCAAGGACAAAAATGAAATCTTCAAAGACCAGTATGAATTAATGCTCAGCATAGTAACTGTTATATTTACAAAGCACTTCCATTACGTACGTCAATCACCACCCACAGGCATAAAAAAATACAACACAATAAAAACAAGGATAAAATTAAACAATAAAAGCAACGAACAGAACAATATAACAAACAAGTTAAAATAACCAATCTCGATTAAAAACCCATTAATAATTTGATGTCAAGACTTCCCTAAAAGTTTCCCGATGTCTCTACTGGCAGCTTGGTATTTCTAAAAACCATAATGAAGGCAGAAAGGCCTAAGCCGAGGCACGCCGTTAACATATGATCCACGGTCAGCAGCACGTCACAAGTTACACAGGAGGGGGAAGGGAAAAGACCAGGTGACAGATGTGCGCGCCTGGTTCGTCTCAAAGCAACGATTCCTGATGAAGGAAGGTCAAACACCCAAGTCTTGCCGACCCTGGGATAACCTGTTCCTATTCTGCAGGGCTCACCGGGCCTGCTACTTCCCAAGGGCATACCTGTGGATATGGTCACGTCACTAAGCAGCAAGTCTAATGTGGAGACGGGCTAGTTACGGCCTCTGAATCCTTAACAATATTCAATAATCCACTAAACACTAGTGTGGAATATCCAAGTTTTTTTTTAATATTATTTCTGCCTACTTGGAAAATATGTACTGGTATCTGACAAAGTACAAGTCCTCTAAAATTCGAAGGAAAGGGGATGATAAACATGACCACACACCCAACACTGGGACCAGACTCTCTGAACTCTATAAACAATGCAAACTTCCACTATAACGAGCGCTCAGCACACTTATGGAAAACTTCCCAGCATGTTGAAAACATTAAAGATGAAAAACTCGTGAGAAAACACCAAAGTCTATATATAGCCTTGGAATTTGTTGGGATGAGAAAACTGGAGGAAGAGCTAAGATCTTGGCGAAATTCTAGAGGTGCTAAAAGATGTGCAGACACAGCTGCTCTGCACATAGGCGGCAACAGAGCCCTGGCAAAAAACTATAGGTCATGAGAGGATGAGAAGACACCAAGTTACAAAATTTTATGGAAAATAATGATCTGTACAATCCAGGTTATGATGGGTTTTGAGCAGGGAGATCATGCTCGTCAACTACTGGATCACTAAGATAACATTACAGAGGCATGGAAAGAACCCCAGCATGCAGACGCATAAGAACATAAGAATGGAGAAACACTGCAGCAGGCCTGTTGGCCCATACTAGGCAGGTCCTTCACAATCCATCCCACTAACAGAATAATTGCCCAACCTAATTTTCAATTCTACCCAAGAAATAAGTTTTGAGGATTCTATTAACTCATATGCGAGTCGCACTCAAATCCAACCCCTCTCACTCATGAATTTATCCAACCTAAATTTGAAACTACCCAAGGTCCTAGCTTCAATAACCTTACTAGGCAGACTGTTCCACTCATCAACTACCCTATTACCAAACCAATATTTTCCTATATCCTTTCTAAATCTAAACTTATCCAATTTGAATCCATTATTGCGGGTTCTCTCTTGGAGAGAGATCCTCAAGACCTTATTTATATCCCCCTTATTAATACCCATCTTCCACTTATATACCTCGATCATGCCTCCCCTCATTCTTCGTCTTACAAGTGAATGTAATTTAAGGGTCTTCAATCTTTCTTCATACGGAATATTTCTATTGCTATCAATTAACTTTGTCATTCGCCGCTGAATGTTTTCTAACGAATTTATATCCATTCTGTAAAATGGAGACCAGAACTGAGCTGCGTAATCTAGGTGAGGCCTTACTAATGATGTATATAGCTGTAGTGGAAATAAATGGTATAAAATACCGACACAATGGAAAAATAAACACATAAGCAGTATAATGTGATCCTTTATTGACAACGTTTCGCCCACGCAGTGGGCTTTATCGAGTCACAGACAGATCTACCTGAGGTAGATCTGTCTGTAATGAGGTAGATCTGTCTGTGACTCGATAAAGCCCACTGCGTGGGCGAAACGTTGTCAATAAAGGATCACATTATACTGCTTATGTGTTTATTTTTCCATATAGCTGTAGTATAACCGCTAGACTTCTGTTGCTTACACTTCTTGATATAAATCCCAGTAATTTATTTGCTTTATTTCTTACGCTTAGGCATTGCTGACTTGGTTTGAGGTTGCTGTTTACCATAACCCCCAAATCCTTTTCGCATTCTGTACGGCTGAGTTCAATATTATTAAGTTGGTAGATGCTAGGGTTATGAACATTCCCGAGCTTCAGAACTTTGCATTTATCTACATTGAACTGCATCTGCCACTTTTCTGACCAGGAATTGAGTTTGTCTAAATCCTCTTGAAGTTCCGTGACATCTACGTCTGAATCGATTATCCTACCTATGGAAAAATAAACACATAAGCAGTATAATGTGATCCTTTATTGACAACGTTTCGCCCACGCAATGGGCTTTATCGAGTCACAGACAGATCTACCTGGAAAAAATGAGCAACATGGAGATATATATAGGGTACAGTCAGGTGGAGAATGCTGGGTCAGGTGGAGAAAGCTGCATGTGAGTCTTAAAAGTAGTGTGATAGTTAAAAACATAGTGTGACTTAAAGGACCTGCAGTGTACCATTCTTGAGTTCTAGGTGGGATAGCGTTGAAGAAGTTTCTTGGCAATAGGTTCAGCTATGTTGTAGAAGCCGTTGTTCTGGTTGAAGTTGTTGGATATACAGATGAGTGATGATTCTAGGATTCTTCGGTATTGCGTGTTGTCTTCTCTGGCGATGAGTCTTGCGTTTCTGTAGTTGATTAAATGGTTGTGTAAATTTCGGTGTTGAACACAGGCATTTCTTGAGTCGTCAGATCTGCCTGCATACTGGTGTTCTGAAATGCGTGTTTGTAGGTCTCTGGATGTTTCGCCAACGTATAATTTGCTGCAGCCATTACAAGGGATTGTGTATACCCCTGCCGTGGATTGAAGCTTTTCCTGTCTGTTACTGGTAATGTCCTTAATGGTGGTGGATGTGGAGGTGGATACTCGGAATGAGGTCTTAGAAAAAATGTTGGAAATTTGTTTGGAAATGGAGTTGGTGGTAAGGACTATGTATCTCTTCTCAGCAGTGTCTTCTCTGGGTGTGTTGAAGATGCTTAATGCCCGTCGTCTGCAGTCTCTAATGAAGTGACGAGGATAGTGAAGTTTGGAAAAAACTTGTTCAATGATTGAGCATTCTTCTTCAAGGAACTCACTGCTGCAGATTCTGAGTGCGCGCAGGAAAAAGCCTATAATTACACAACGTTTAATTTTGGTGTCGTGGTGAGAGTAGAAGTGGAGAAGATCGTGTTGATTGGTAGGTTTTCGATAGACTTTAAAACGAAGTTCATGGTCAGCTTTGCAGAGAAGAACATCAAGGAAAGGAAGAGTGTTGTCGACTTCTTCTTCTAGTGTAAACTGGATTGTTGGCTCAACCTGGTTGAGTTCGTGTTGGAGAGCTTGAACGTTGAAGCGTCTGGGAGTTATGATGATAATGTCGTCAACATAACGAAGCCAGGTGACAGAAGAGGGAATAATAGTGGAAAATCACTCGGCTTCCAAATGTTCCATATATAGGTTCGTTGGCGAAACATCCAGAGACCTACAAACACGCATTTCAGAACACCAGTACGCAGGCAGATCTGACGACTCAAGAAATGCCTGTGTTCAACACCGAAATTTACACAACCATTTAATCAACTACAGAAACGCAAGACTCATCGCCAGAGAAGACAACACGCAATACCGAAGAATCCTAGAATCATAACTCATCTGTATATCCAACAACTTCAACCAGAACAACGGCTTCTACAACATAGCTGAACCTATTGCCAAGAAACTTCTTCAACGCTATCCCACCTAGAACTCAAGAATGGTACACTGCAGGTCCTTTAAGTCACACAATGTTTTTAACTATCACACCACTTTTAAGACTGTCACATGCAGCTTTCTCCACCTGACCCAGCATTTTCCACCTGACTATACCCTATATATATCTTCATGTTACTCATTTTCCAGGTAGATCTGTCTGTGACTCGATAAATCCCACTGCGTGGGCGAAACGTTGTCAATAAAGGATCACATTATACTGCTTATGTGTTTATTTTTCCATTGTGTAGGTATTTTATACCATTTATTTCCATCCTACCTATCTTCGTGTCATCGGCGAATTTACTCGTATCACTAGTAATTCCCTCGTCAAGGTCATTTATATATATTATAAATAACAACGGATCCAAAACCGATCCCTGTGGAACGCCACTTATTACAGATCCCCCACTGAGATTTAACCCCATTTATGCACACCCTCTGCTTCCTATTGGTGAGCCATGACTCACCAAATAAACAATATCGAATTCTTTATCATGATCAACGGCCTCAAAAGCCTTACTGGTGAATCCATGTTGAGTATCAATCAAATTATGCCTATCGAGATGGCTTCTTATATTATCAGCTATAATTGACTAGTAATTTGCCTACAATTGAGGTTAGACTTATTAGTTGGTAATTTGATGGTAACGACTTGTCCCCTGCTTTAAAAATAGAAATTACATTAGCCATCTTCCACATATCAGACACTATACCTGTTTGAAGAGATAAATTAAAAATGTTAGTTAAGGGTTCACAGAGTTCCATTTTGCATTCCTTAAGAACCCTTGAGAAAAGCTCATCAGGACCGGGCGATTTATTTTGCTTCAAACGGTCTGTTTGATAACCATTTCGCTAGTGACTGATACTACATATTTATCTTCTTCAGGCCCACTAAAAAACCTAATTATTGGGATATTATTAGTGTCTTCCTGAGTGAAAACTGAGATAAAATAATTATTAAAAATAGAGCACATTTCATCCTCTTTGTCAGTAAGATACCCATAATTATTTTTAAGGGGACCTATCTTATCTCTAACTTTTGTTATATACACTTGGTGTAGACAGCCTGTACTGTCTGCATAGACAGCCATGCTGTCTGCCAGCTGTGTTCATATTTCATGCCATGCTAGTTCCCATAGTTTCCGCCAGAGGGCAAGCCTGGTAGGCGTACCCACGTCTACCAGACCCGCCCTGGCCCGCTCTCACTCACGCAGCTGCCTTCACTCAGACAACAAGGCCTACTCCTCTGTCCCTCGCAAGGCGCATGGCCCACCGGGCCATGGCCACAGAACACGCAGCCTGTGTACTCGCACCTTTATACAAATAAAGTAGAAGCCTCCGAAGCCTTATCATTGCATTCCCGCTACCAAGAAGACACCAAATAACTGTCGTTATACTGGAAAAAACTTTTTGGGTTAGTTTTTGAATCCCTAGCAACTTTAATTTTGTAGTCCCGTTTAGCCTTTCTTATCCCATTTTTAACGTCCCTCTTAATGTCAGTATACTTGTGACTCTTCCCCTCTCTGATTTCTCCCCATTTATGCCAACTCTCTGTAAAACATACCTATTGAAGAGTAGGGAAACTACGGGCACAAGAGAGCGCTGTATCAGCATCCGTGGGCCTAGACTTTTGAATCTGCTACCAGCAGGTATCAGAAATGTCGCTGGAACCAATGTAAAGAGCGGTGAGCCAGATCAAGCAGGCCAACAGCAACAGCCTGTTCAACCAGGCAATCAATAATGTGGCCTGTCCAGGGGTCCTGCCTTGGATATAGGAAAATTCCTGAAACAGGTCTCTCATACGAGACGTGGTGCTCACCTACACATACAAACGTGGTGAGAGTTGTGGGGGGCTACCTCCACTGACTGAACTGACCTACTGCTACCGCCACTGACTGAACTGACCTGACCTACTGCTACCTCCACTGACTGAACTGACCTGACCTACTGCTACCTCCACTGACTGAACTGACCTGACCTACTGCTACCTCCACTGACTGAACTGACCTACTGCTACCTCCACTGACTGAACTGACCTGACCTACTGCTACCTCCACTGACTGAACTGACCTACTGCTACCTCCACTGACTGAACTGACCTACTAAGGTTGGTCTGGTTCAACCCTTGCAGGGCTTCCCACTCCCCCTCTCTCTCCTCTCTCCCTCCCTCCCTCCCTCTCTCTCCCCCTCCCTCCCTCTCTCCCTACCTCCCTCTTTCCCTCCCTCTTTCCCTCCTCCCTCTTTCCCTTCCTCCCTCTCTCTCTCTCCTCCCTCCCTCTCCCTCTTTCTCTCCCTCTTTCCCTCCCTCCCTCCCTCTTCCCTCTCTCCCTCCCTCTCTCCCTCCTCTCTCCCTCCTCCCTCTCTCTCTCCCTCCCTCCCTCTCTCCCTCCCTCTCACACACACAGAATGCTTCAGAGATGGAACACAGCAACAAGGGGTCACAATTGGAAGTTGAAGACTCAGATAAGTCACAGGGATGTTAGGAAGTATTTCTTCAGTCAAGAGTTGTCCGGAAGTGGAAGAGTCCGGAAAGTGATGTAGTGGAGGCAGGAACCATCCATAGCTTTAAGAAGAGGTATGACAAGACTCGTGGAGCAGGAAGAGAGTGGACCTAGTGACGACCAGCGAAGAGGCGGGACCAGGAGCTGTGACACGACCCTGCAACCACAATTAGGCGAGTACACGATCCACGCAAGCTGATGTAAAGCAAGCGTATGGTTTCCAACGAATTAGTATATACTTCTGCATATTAACAGCACAATTTAAGGCAGGTGAAATTGCAGATCTGGACTATATCCCAAGATGATTTACTGCTGGTATTAGGTGAGATACTTTAATGGTTATTAACGCCTAAAATAAATCACATTGTGCTCCCTGGAATGCAGGTGGCAAAGAAGCATCATAATCAATACCTGGAAAATGAGAGATTCCAAACCTACACACTCAATGGTTCCCTACACAGCAACCATCTCGATACACTAAAATACACACTACCACCATCACTGCTACACTCACACACTACCACCATCACTGCTACACTCACACACTACCACCATCACTGCTACACTCACACACTACCACCATCACTGCTACACTCACACACTACCACCATCACTGCTACACTCACACACTACCACCATCACTGCTACACTCACACACTACCACCATCACTGCTTCACTCACACACTACCACCATCACTGCTACACTCCACATACCACCACCACTGCCACATACCCTACCACCACCACTGCCACATACACTACCACCACCACATACACTACCACCACCACATACACTACCACCACCACATACACTACCACCACCACATACACTACCACCACCACATACACTACCACCACCACATACACTACCACCACCACATACACTACCACCACCACTGCCACATACACTACCACCACCACATACACTACCACCACCACTGCCACACACACTACCACCACCACTGCCACTACTACCACCACCACTGCCACATACACTACCACCACTGCCACATACACTACCACCACCACTGCCACATACACTACCACCACCACTGCCACATACACTACCACCATCACTGCCACATACCCTACCACCACCACTGCCACATACACTACCACCACCACTGCCACATACACTACCACCACCACTGCCACATACACTACCACCACCACTGCCACATACACTACCACCACCACTGCCACATACACTACCACCACCACTGCCACATACACTACCACCACCACTGCCACATACACTACCACCACCACTGCACATACACTACCACTGCCACATACACTACCACCACCACATACACTACCACCACCACATACACTACCACCACCACTGCCACATACACTACCACCACCACTGCCACATACACTACCACCACCCATACACTACCACCACCACATACACTACCACCACTGCCCATACACTACCACCACCACTACACTACCACCACCACTGCCACATACACTACCACCACCACTGCCACATACACTACCACCACCACTGCCACATACACTACCACCACATGCCACATACACTACCACCACCACTGCCACATACACTACCACCACCACTGCCACATACACTACCACCACCACATACACTACCACCACCACTGCACATACACTACCACCACCACTGCCACATACACTACCACCACCACTGCCACATACACTACCACCACCATACACTACCACCACATACACTACCACCACCACTGCCACACACACTACCACTACCACTGCCACATACACTACCACCACCACTGCCACATACACTACCACCACCACTGCCACATACACTACCACCACCACTGCCACATACACTACCACCACCACTGCCACATACACTACCACCACCACTGCCACATACACTACCACCACCACTGCCACATACACTACCACCACCACATACACTACCACCACCACTGCCACACACACTACCACTACCACTACCACTGCCACATACACTACCACCACCACTGCCACATACACTACCACCACCACTGCCACATACACTACCACCACCACTGCCACATACACTACCACCACCACTGCCACATACACTACCACCACCACATACACTACCACCACCACTGCCACATACACTACCACCACCACTGCCACATACACTACCACCACCACTGCCACATACACTACCACCACCACTGCCACACACTACCACCACCACTGCCACATACACTACCACCACCACTGCCACATACACTACCACCACCACTGCCACATACACTACCACCACCACTGCCACATACACTACCACCACCACTGCCAACAAAGGATGTAGAGAGCTGGCGACCCAGTAATCTACCGGTAATTAAAGTTAAAGGAAGCTTTGGTCGTCTTCACTCTCACCTTTACCTCCCCGAGCACAGTGACCAAAATGGAGTGCCTTGTCCAGACCTTCCCCACCTCCCCCCCACACCTCTATGACCAACCTCAGCAGAGCGTATAGTGGCATCCCACCACACCCGTAACCATCACCTCAATTATTACAATCAACTATCCCTTACGGCTTTAACTCGTTAGGTTGAAAATTGCATGGACATGCAGAGAGCACCACGCTTACACCGGCACCAATATAGTGACCTCTGTGGCCACCGTCCACAGAGTTGGTAATTGTGCAACATTGGTCTTCCCACTCTTCCCAGTCCCCACTTTCCAGGAAGCCATTGTGACCTCTACGTACAGGTACCACAAGGTCGCAGGAATGACTCGCCTCATCACTCTACAAATAAACACGTGAATTATTGTAATCTGCCTTTTTGCAAGTGCACTATTTTAGTATATGGAGAAGATAAATGTTCATTACACAGTATATATAGACATAATATATACACATCAAAATGTAGGCGTCTGCATATATATAATGTCGTGCCGAATAGGTAAAACTGGTCAATTACTAAGAACATTTAAGTCCTTTCTATAATTTTCTCTTACACGTTTAAAGTTTTTTTTTATGTTAATGTGAAAATTAATAATTTTGTGCCATAAGAACTTTAGAAAACACCTAACCTTATTATAACAAGCGCAATTTAATTTAGCCTAATCCAACTAAATATATTTCAGACAAGTTTACAATAATTTAATAAACAAACAACGAAATATATTTTTTCCTTAGGTTCAGAATAATTTTTGCGAAATTATTTCATACACATTTTCGCTTGCCTTATTCGGCAAGAAGAGCGTTGCTATTTAAACGAAAATCGCAAGTTTTACTTATTAAGGGAGACATTATATATATATCGTCCTGGAATTATTCCTTGGATTTAATGTCTGTGATATACCATCATCGTTTTCTTCCAAGTTGGTTTATTAGCTTACGAGATTTTCTTCATATTTTCTGGTAATTAGCAGGTCTAGTATCAAGGGTGGGTTGCCTACTTTACACCAGGCTGTTTGTGGTAGCGGCCCGCAAAGCAACACGGCTATCACAACCCTGCTGATCCTGCTCTTGTAGAAGGAAGCTATACAGTTTCTTGAAAACTTCTAGTTTCCTTCAGTATATATTTCTGGTATCTGCTGATCTACAAATATTGGTAGTGTTCTTCTATGTACCAAAAGTCCACACCCTGCTCCTCACTGCGACCATTCCACACTTTCTTCTATAAACTTAACTACAAGTTCTTATAGCAGTGTGTAGTTCAGGGCTCAGGCCTTCAAGTATCTTTCCTGTATACCACCTGTATATATATATATATATACATATATCTTTCAACACGTCGGCCGTTTCCCACCGAGGCAGGGTGGCCCAAAAGTAAAAACGAAAGTTTCTCCTTTTACATTTAGTAATATATACAGGAGAAGGGGTTACTAGCCCCTTGCTCCCGGCATTTTAGTCGCCTCTTAAGACACGCATGGCTTACGGAGGAAGAATTCTGTTCCACTTCCCCATAGAGAATTATATATATATATATATATATATATATAATTTATTTATTTATATTTATATTCTCCATGGGGAAGTGGAACAGAATTCTTCCTCCGTAAGCCATGCTGTCTTAAGAGGCGTAAACAGAAGGCTAGTGGAAGTGGAAGGAGCTAGTAGTAAAAGATGAAAGTGTTTTGATGCGTTCCCTCTATGTTTTATTGATCAAGCTATGGTGCATGTTTTAGTTCTGCTCACACACACACTCACTCACACTCACACACACTCACTCCCTCACTCACTCCACACTCACTCACTCACACTCACTCACACTCACTCACTCCACCTCACTCACTCACACTCACTCCCTCCACCTCACCACTCACCTCACACTCACTCCCACTCACTCACTCACACTCACTCACACTCCTCCCACTCACACTCACTCACCACTCACTCCCTCACACTCACTCACTCACACTCACTCACTCCACACTCACTCACACTCACTCACACCTCCACTCCACCTCACTCACACTCACTCCACACTCCACTCACACTCACTCACTCACACTCACTCACTCACTCACCTCCTCACCTCCACTCCACACTCACTCCACTCACACTCACTCACACTCCTCACACTCACTCACACTCACTCACACTCACCTCACTCACACTCACTCACTCACACTCACTCACACTCACTCTCACTCACTCACTCACACTCACTCACTCACACTCACTCACACTCACTCCAAGCTAAGCACTACTTGCAGAATTAGACGATTAATAACAGGAGGTTCCTATATGGGTAATGAACAAGCACTAAGCGAAATCCTGAAAGCCCAATACGAGTCTATAGTCAGCAACCCACTAAATGAAAGTAGGGTAGAGAATGCATTAAGTTTTTTCTTTCTGTCTGAAGACCGCACAGACCAACTGACATTAGAACTAATCCCACAGAATTCGAAAATGAAATAGAAAAAACATACCTCACTCAGCACCTGGCTCTTAACTCTTAAAAAAAAAGTGCAAGTGCCACTAGCACGAGTTATCAGTATTCTTTGGAGAATGAGCCTAGATCTAGGTGAAATACCAGGTCTACTCTAAAGAATGCAGACACCACCTTTGCAACTGCTCAACCACTAACCGAATTAGGGCGGCGTTGAAAGAAAGCCAAAATGCAGATGTGATATGAACAGATTCTACAAAAGCGTTTGACAAATGCGATCATGGGGTGATTGCACACAAATGAGGGTCATAGGTATTACAGGGAAGGTAGGCAGATGGATTTTCAAGTTCCAACTCACAGAACAGTAGTAAACAGCAAAATCCACCATCAGCAAGGTAAAAAGCTCAGTTACAAAAAATACTGTCCTGGCGTCTCTATTAGTTTCATAGGAAACATGGATAAAAACATTCATTACAGATTTTTATCATCGTCATACGACATTAAAATAAGTATGAAATTCACCTCGGTAGAAGACGCTGAAAAATTGCAAGGGGATATAAGCAGTGTTTTCCAGTGGACAGTGAAGACGTTCAACAGTGATAAGTTCAGCTGCTCAGGTATGGAAAGAATGAAGAATTCAAAAGGAACACTGTATTAAAAACTCAAGAGAACCATCAAATAGAATGAAAGGAACATGTGAAAGACCTGGGAGTAATTATGTCGGCTGGCCTTCCTTTCGAAGAACACTAAGGCAAATAAATGTCACAACAGCCAGGAAGATGATGGGGGAGGTTAATGAGAACTTTAAAAACAAGGGAATTAGTACCAAAGGTGACACTTTCCAAATCGATTATGATCTCTCATTTAGAATATTGTCCAGTGTTTACGGGGCCGCTGAGGGCAGGA
This sequence comes from Cherax destructor, assembly GCA_009830355.1. NCBI lineage: Eukaryota > Metazoa > Arthropoda > Malacostraca > Decapoda > Parastacidae > Cherax > Cherax destructor. The sequence continues at coordinate 40,760 of WNWK01008965.1, forward strand.
GAGCGCGGAGCAGGAACAGATACAGGGTTCACTTTCGGCTAGAATAAAGCCAATAAAGCATTTAAATCACTAGGAACGCCTTAAAGTCCTAAATTTGTATTCACTAGAGCGGAGATGCATGATAATATATACCTGGAAAATACTTGAGTCTGATCCAAAGTTTGTACACTGCCATAACATACTGGAGTGAGATAGGGGAGGAAGAACAAAATAATCCCAGTAAAAAGCAGGGACTCAAGTGGGCATAAGGGAATACTATCAACATCTGTGGTCTCATATTAGTTAACACCTTACCAGAAGATATCAAACACTGCTGAGATAAGTGTTGAAGTCTCTAAGAGGAAGCTGGACAAGTATCTTCACCAGGTGCCAGATCAACCAGGCTGTGATGAATATGTGGGGCAGCGGGCCACCAACAACAAGAACCTGGTTGACCATGCAAGCAATAGACGAGCCTGGCTCAAGGCAGGGCTCTGGGAGTAGAAAAACTCTACGAACTCAAGGGTATATCAAAAGCAAAAGTAAAGGCTTGCTTGCGCTCTTACCTAGGAAAACACTATGACTACACATTATTATTCAAGACGTGAGAGGACAAGTGATTTGAAAAATACCACTATTGGCGTTGCTTTTTTTTTTAAGCTTTCATAGTACCTCTCATTTTCCGTCTTTTCTGCCTAATTGTTTTCCAAATAATAAATCCTACCCACCTGGAGGTCGGGTCAATGCCCTTATGGTCCAGTCCTAGACCAGGCCTTCAGTGAATGACTTATCATCCAGGCTGTTGGTGCTAGCCGCACGAAGTCGAACGTATAAACCACAACCCAGCTGATTAGACACTGACAAACTTGCCAGTTATCTCTAGAAGACAACCTGGGGATTGTTGGTAATTTCACCTTATGTATGAAGGGAGACTACTGAAAAGTCGTAGTCCCCTCACACTGAGTTTTCTCTTGGTGTACATAGTGCACCCTGCTCTTCATTACGGGTGTTGTGCACCGTCTACCAAGCAGCTTCTTACTTTCCTGGAAAATAATTTGTGTGTACAGATTTGCCACCAATCCCTCTTACATTTTCCAGGTGTAGATTACAATGCATCTCTCTCACCTACGTTCCAAGGAGTACAGGTCGAGGGATTTCAACCGTTCCCAGTAATTTAGGTAATGTGAAGGTTCTGTGCACATTCTCCAGGTCTGGAATTTCACCTGCCTTGAAACAGAGATGTTAAAGAGTACAGTAGTACTCAATCCTAGAGAGAGAACAACTGACTTGAGTATTAGTGATTTGGCATCTCTTGTTATGAAGGTTCTAATCATCTATCCTGTCATTATCCTAGGCCTTTTTCCCCCCTGTTCCTTATGCTCTATAAAATGGTTTGCCCAAGTTTTGTATGCCATGCATGTTTTAAGGCCTTCATTCCTCCTATACCTAAGCGGTTGAAGTTTGTCCCCATCGACCATATTATTTTCAGTTGTCTAAAGGAAAATTTTGACAGGTAGTTTTGTTTCCTACTAGGGTGACTTTCACATTTATTTTGGTATCGTCCACAAAAGATAATAAAAAGCCGCGGTTAGTGTTATCTGTGTGCCTTGGAGTTGGTGTAAACAGCACCGTGCTGTTTACACCAACTTCAAGGCTGCATGGGTCAGTAGGCCTGCTGCAGTGTTCCTTTATTCTTATCTTCTTATGTTTTGTATATAGTTCTACTGTCCTAGAATCTGTATTGATAAAGCCACTGGATGGCGAAACGTCTACAATAAAGATACCCAGATGTTGCACATGTGTCTAATTTTCAACTGAACTTCTTTCTTTGCTGAAAATACTGTTTTAATTATGACCCTACTTTTTGATCTGTTTGCAAGAAATTGTATTTTACATTTATCTACACTTTTTGTTACACATTGTGATCTCATGTTATGAGCTTGTACTCCACGGTCGCATTTGTCAAGTGCTTTTACAAAATCAGTGTTGATTATATCTACATTTTGTTTTCCTTCCAATGTCTCCGTAATTTTGTCAGAGTGATCTAAAAATTATACTTTTATATAACCTTTGATGAGTGCTGAGTGTTTTTCTACTCCAGGAGCCTGGACATGGGCCAGGCTCGTCTGGTTCTTGCCTGCTCAACCAGGGTGTTGCTGCTGGTGACCCGCAGCCCCACATATCCATCACAGCCTGGTTGATTGGCACCTGGTGAAGATACTTGTCCAGTTTCCTCTTGAAGACTTTTACACTTGTCAAAGCAGTGTTTCTGATATCTTCTGGTAAGATGTTGAATAGTCTTGGGCCAAGAATGTTGATACAGTGTTCCCTTATTGTGCTCACTGCACCCCTGCTTTTCACTGGGTTTATCTTGCACTTCTTCCCATCTCTCTCGCTCCAACATGTTATAGCAGTGTAGAGATTTGGGACAGGACCCTCAAGCAGCTTCCAGTTATATATATGTCTCTCCTCCGCTCCAATGAGTACATATTTAAGACTTAAGGTCTTCCCAGTAATTTAAATGCTTTATTGGCTCTATGCGGGATGTAAACGATCTATTTGTTCCAACTCTGATATTTTTCCAGCCCTAAATGGGGTCATCAACACCTGAGCAATATTCCAAATGAGTACGAGAAATTTAAAAAGTGTTAGCACCTCGTCATCATCCTGACTGTCGTGACCTTTGTCTTATTATGTTTTTTGAAAGAAAGGTCAGCTGACATTTGACTATCCTCTTGAGTTTCTTATACAGTGTTCTTTTTGAGTTCTTCATTGTTTCCATAACTAAGCAGCTGCAACTTATCTCACTCCTGCAAGACATCAACATCCTTCTCTTCAACGGATTAATTACTGATATATCTAACTCGATGGAAGATTTTGAACTGTGTTAGGCTGTGTAGGTTCAAAATTAACAATTAAAAAGACAAAGCATTACATGCCATAACATGGTTACCACAGAAGACCAATTTCAAAATTCCCTGATATTTCCTTGACAAAACTCAAAATTTTCCCTTAATTAATATTTCCGTCGTAGGCGGCCGTGGCGTCCATCTTGCCTTCATTGTTAATTCCTCCCACATCATGTCTTGATGCGTCTTCAGTATATTACATACGCTACACTAGGCTGCTCAACAGTCATACATGTTTATAAAATTAATGGACTCAAAATGGACATTACAATTTACATAAATTCGCAAATGTCTCTGATTATTATGTTCTGCAACACCATTATACTGTCAATACTTTCAGAAATTATAAAAAAATATTTTCTAAAAATATTTGGAAAAGAAATACTGTAATAATCTCATTTATATAAACTATAGCATAGTAAATATAAAAAAAAAATCAACAAAATAATTTGGATGGTACGAATGTTCAACTGTTATGAATGCTGTGATAATTTTGGTTTTAATTTTCTCTCCTGAAAATTATCATTTTTTTGTCTTCCTCCACGTTTTCTTTTCTCCTTGACTTGGCTTGGCTTCTTAGAGCATTTGTCTCCGTTAATAGGATCCATTTGTGCTTTACTGAATAACAGATTTTTCTAGCAACTGGGCGACTTCATTTTCTATTTCTCTGCTTTTCTGCATTGTTCTATTTTTTCTTTCAATGTTTTCATCCTCTCCTCTTCTTCGTCTGGTCTTTAAGATAAATTGAATGCCTTACTCTTGAGCCTCCACAGAGCTGTACCATGTCTTTGTTGACTGGGATGTCATGTGCCTCAGTCAGTCCTTCATATCATCGTACTGTAGGAACTTCATGCTTCTACTCCCAGGTGAAAATATCTTCAGTGATTGAAAAACACCTCTCAACATCTGACTGTCTATATGAGAAAGTAAGGATCATTTAGAGTGCCTTCCAAAGCACAATATATTCTCATTCTTCCGCTCTCAATCTCTGAGGAAAAAAACGTCCCCAGCAGTCTGTGCCAGCTTGCATTTTTCCTAATTTGTCCTCCATGGCTTTTACTGCAAAACTATCTATTTTGCATTCAGCCATTTTTTCCCTTGTTGTCAATGTATGCTGACAAACCTCATTGTACTGCTGTCTGCTTCATCCAAAACCTTGAAAAATTTTGTTAAATGGGTTTTGATAAAGTATTTTATGTCTCCTGTCGTAAAATCTCCTATGGGCTTAACGAATTGCTACGTCTGCAGATGTCCTTTTAAAGGAGCATGGCCTGTGTTAAATGTACTTTTTTTTAAGTCTTGGAAACATACTTCTGTATGTGTAGCAACAATTCCAGTGCCTTCTCTGCTACTGGCCCATCCTTCAACCACCTTGTAGAGAAATACCTTGGAAAAACACCAGTTATGTTTTGAAAATCCTCTTTTCTTGCAGGTAATTCATGGAAGGTATAATACTGGGCCATAAGCATGGCATCTATATTCCAGCAAGTAGTCATGCACGACATGGAGACTGCAGGTCTCAAGATTTAGTAAGCTGGCCATGTTGTCTTTATTCCTCTTCCGAGTTAGGTGCTCATATACAATGTCAAATTGTTGAGGGCCCATCTATTAACACTGAGTATATTAGCTACATGAGCGAGGAAAGTCCATCAGAGAACTTACCCAAAAGATCAACAGCACGAGCAAGACCCAAGAGTTAACTTCAGATAGAGTGTGATTACTTGATTTTTTCTTATCCCAAAAGTTGAAGCAGCCTTGAACTCATTAAAGGAGATTGTGAAGAAACAGCCAGGCTTGGAGAGTCCTGGAAAAATGCGCAAGGCCATATTTGACAATGTATGCACGTTTAGTTCTCCCACATAAAAACTGCTGATCTACAGTATTTTTGAGTCTAGGAACATCCTCTGCAATAACTTGTCACTTAATTTGCAAGAAGTAGAATAGTGGCTCGTAACAATTTTTAGAGCCGAGATAATTGTCAGCAAGGGCTTCTGATTCTCTGCTGGAGGTGGAACTAAATCCACTTATAAACTATTACTTCCTGAACTAATAGCTGAAGCTTAAGAAAGTGGTGTGGATGTCATGAAACTTTGGTTGAATTCCTGTTACTGACTAACCTTCACAATCAGCACTACTTATTATGCTTAATTCTTTCAGAATGGGATTTCAAGACCATCCCCCTCCCCATGTCACTGTCTAAGTCTTTACCAAACAGAAAACATCTTGGAACAATACACAATAACCCGCACATAGGAGAGAGGACCCTTACGACGACGTTTCGGTCCGACTTGGACCATTTACAAAGTCACACTAACAAAAATGAGAGGGGGGAGTATATATAGGCCAGCAGACAGGGACGGGACAAGAGGGGTAGTAGGAAAGGAAGAAAAGAGGTAGTACGAAAGGAAGAAGAGAGGTAGTGGTAGAGGTCGTACTGGTAGTAGTAAGTCAAATACTAAGAAAGTAAAGCACTGCAAGGGAGCTAGGGGGCCACAAAGGGTAGGAACAAGAACACAGAGGAGGAAAAATAATAAGGAAGGACCAAATACCCAAGGCAGAGGAACGAAAACCCAAAGGAGAAAGAGGAAAGGGGAAAAGGGAGAAGGGGAAAAAAGAATCAGGTTAAGTCACGGGTGTTCTGAAATTTGGAGCATTTTACAATGTAATGGGAAAGGAAGGCATCTACAGAGACAAAGCCACGACTAAGATTCATACAAGGAAAGTTGTGTATAAGGAAGGATTCAACCAGACGGCGACTGTGAAAGTTAGAAGTAGGGTAGACAGTTTTAGCAGAAGACCAGTCAATTGGATGACCGTGATCTCTGACATGACAGAAAAGAGCATTGTTGGTGTCGGCAAGCCTAACACTACTTTTGTGCTCCCTGAGTGTCTGAAAGAGAACGGCCAGTTTCTCCAAAGTACTGATGAGGACAGGAGGAACACGAGAGTAGACACCAGGAGCATCTATAGAGGGAGGAGAGGTATGAACTAAATTGGTGCGAAGAGTGTTAGTCTGGCGAAAACTAAGTTTGATGTCTAAGGAACGGAGAGAGTTGTTGAGATTAGAAATACTGGAAATGTAGGGAAGGCAGAGGACAGGAGAGTGCAGGCTATTTGTGTAATCTTCGTTACGCTTATCTAGCATCAACTTCACCGAAGAAACATTAAGAAAAATAACACTAGTCTACTAAGATACAGCATTAGTGAAGCTGATGCCCCAGGGTTATGAACACGGGAGTCTGGCAAGAAAAATATCAAAAAATCTGAAGTAGTCAGATTATCAATTATACATATACTTGTTAATCTCACACGGCAAAATTGACACTGACATTTAAAAACTGGAAAATTCTGACAATTTCAAATCCCTGACAATTCCCTGGACTTGAAAAATTAACCATTTTCCATGACGCGTGGCAACCATTCTGTTTCATTCCAGTGTAACAGTCGCATCAGAATGATCATGTCAGCTACACTAATATATCACCTTGATTAGGATTTGTTGGCAGTGGGGTGTGCGTGGGTTTGTGTGCGTGGGTTGTGTGTGTGTGTGTGTGTGTGGGGTGGTGGCGTGGGGCATGTATGTGTGTTTTGGTTTGAAGGGCAGTTTTAATATTATTAGTTGGTGTGGAAGGGAAATGTGAATGTGGGGTGTGATCGTGTAGTGTTAATGTGTGAGGGTTGTGAGTGTAAGCTGTGGTGTGTCTGTGTAGTCGTCTCAAACTTGTGGTTATAATGTGAGACAGAACACCGGTGTTTCTATAATGTGCAACCAGAACACCGGTGGACTATAATGTAGGCATAACCAGAACACGGTGTGCTTATAATCGTCACAGAACAGTGGCTATAATGTGCAACCAGAACACCGGTGGCTATAATGTGCAACCAGAACACCGGTGGCTATAATGTGCAACCAGAACACCGGTGGCTATAATGTGCAACCAGAACACCGGTGGCTCGCATCAGAATGTGCAATTTGCTGCAGGTTCAATCCGGAGAAATCGAGATGTATTGACAAGCTAAAATATGCTTCCCCTGTTCACCTAGCAGTAAATGGATACTGTGTTAGTGTGTTGTGGGTGGCGTCCTGAAGGAAAGGCAATGTATACCTTAAATATAGCTCGGCTTTAAATAAAGCTCAGGTGTCATAACTCTTAGCCTAAAAATTCAATGTAAAAAAAAAATTGTTTAATAGGCACACACTGATGTTTCGATGGTCCGGTCGAGTTCGTGTACGTACGTACGTTGATTATCTTTCATAGAATCAAGGACAGTATCTTGAGCGGAATGATTCAATTAACTCACAGTAGACAAGGTTCACCTGACAATGGTCAAGGATGGACACTTAACACGTCTTAAGTTTTATCAACAAGGTGCATCTGTGTGCGCTAACGGAATTCTCGTATTTACATTTATCCAAGTACTTGTTGATTGTAGTCTTTGATTGTTGATGTTAAGTTTCATGGTGATGTTGTAAGCTCGTGTAGTACTTACCTTCGATTTTTGTTGATATTCGTCTTTCATCAAGTTGACTTGAGGTCGATGTGGCGGTGTACGAGGGAGGGGGAATATTAGGGAGGGGAGGGGGAGGGGGCGGAGTTGGGGAAAGGGGTACAGGTGGTCCATGTTATCCTTGACCTAGATGACTGTGCAGGGTAGGAATGTGCTCAGTGAGGCAGATGAGCAGCAGTTACCGCACGCCCCCCCCCCTCCTCTAATGACTGCCACATTTACCTTCCTCTAATATTGTTTGCTTGACTGCCTATTTTGTTTTCTTGCCTTTTTAACTGGCTGCCAACTGAGGAGTGGCTGCCAACTGAGGAGTGGCTGCCAACTGAGGAGTGGCTGCCAACTGAGGAGTGGCTGTCAAACTGAGGAGTGGCTGTCAAACTGAGGAGTGGCTGCCAACTGAGGAGTGGCTGTCAAACTGAGGAGTGGCTGTCAAACTGAGGAGTGGCTGCCAACTGAGGAGTGGCTGCCAACTGAGGAGTGGCTGCCAACTGAGAAGTGGCTGCCAACTGAGGAGTGGCTGTCAACTGAGGAGTGGCTGCCAACTGAGGAGTGGCTGCCAACTGAGGAGTGGCTGCCAACTGAGGAGTGGCTGCCAACTGAGGAGTGGCTGCCAACTGAGGAGTGGCTGCCAACTGAGGAGTGGCTGCAACTGAGGAGTGGCTGCCAACTGAGGAGTGGCTGCCAACTGGGTTGCCTTCCTGGCTCATTAGAAAGTTTTTGCAGACTTCAAAATTCTTTTTAGCTTGACACAGGAATGTGTTGGTAATTTCCCTTATATTTAAAAGGAGTATTGATTAGTTTTGGTGTGTGTATTTTTCTGGAGACCTGCAAAGTAGCTCAGCACTGTTGCTGCTCTGCCAAGGTTATACAAGGATAAGGAAGGATTGAGAAAAGCATAGTGAAGGAAACACTGAATCAAACGCGCACGCGCACACTGGAAATACAGACACCACAAGAATAGAAATGCGCAAGAAGTACAAACAAATAACAAACTCTGATAGAACATGTGTTCCGGGGTGACTAACTGAATATCAATGTACAGGAAAACAGTACATCTGTTATCACAGATTTAATGAAATTTGCTACCTCATGTGCTAAAATGTTAGACGTTAATACAAAGAGATAAAATTAGACAGAAAAAAACAGATAATACAAACAGTAAGAAAGGTGCCAGCAAAGATCAAGTGTAATATGTAGCAAATGAGTATCTTTAAGAGACATTTCGCGCCCCCCCCCAGGGCAACACGGGTTTAGAGCAGGTCGTTCCTGCCTGTCCCAGCTCCTGGACCACTATGACAGGGTCCTGGATGCTGTTGAGGATAAACAAAATACAGATGTAGTATACACAGACTTTGCAAAAGCTTTCGACAAGTGTGACCATGGCGTAATAACATACAAAATGCGTGATAAAGGAATAACAGGAAAAGTTGGTAGATGGATCTATAACTTCCTGACAAATAGAACACAAAGAGTAATAGTAAACAGAGTAAAGTCCCAGGCAGCCACGGTGAAAAGCTCTGTTCCACAAGGCACAGTACTAGCTCCCATTCTATTCCTCCTCCTCATTTCTGACAGAGATGTAAGCCATAGCTCCGTGTCTTCCTTTGCGGATGACACCCGGAGTGCCATGGCAGTGACCTCCATTGAAGACACTGCAAAACTCCAAGCGGACATCAACCAAATCTTCAAATGAGCCACTCAAAACAATATGAAGTTCAACGAGGAGAAATTTCAACTACTCAGATATGAAAAACTTGAGGAAATAAAAAAATGTATCAAGGTATACTACAAATTCTAACCATACAATAGAGTGAAAAAGAAATGTTAAGGACTTGGGAGTGGTAATGTCAGAGGATCTAGCCTTTAAAGACCACAACAATATATCTACCTCATCGGCTAGGAAAATGATAGGATGGATAATGAGAACCTTCAAAACCAGGGGGCGCCAAGCCCATGATGACACTCTTCAAATCACTTGTTCTCTCTAGGCTGGAATACTGCTGTACATTAACAGCCACCTTCAAGGCTGGCGACATTGCAGACCTGGAGAGTGTACAAAGAACTTTCACAGCACACAAGTACGATAAAGCACCTAAATTACTGGGAACGGTTGAAGGTCCTTGATCTGTATTCCCTGGAACGCAGGCGAGAGAGATACATGATAATATACACTTGGAAGGTCCTGGAGGGATTGGTACCAAACCAGCACACGAAAATCACTCCCTATGAAAGCAAAAGACTCGGCAGGAGATGCAACACCAAAAGTGTCCGAGGCTCAAGACTGTTCAACTGCCTCCCAGTATACATTAGGGGGATTACCAATAGACCCATGGCTGTCTTCAAGAAGCCACTGGACAGGCACCTAAAGTCAGTACCTGACCAACCGGGCTGTGGTTCGTACGTCAGTTTGCGTGCGGCATACAGTAACAACCTGGTTGATCAGACCCTGATCCACCATGAGGCCTGGTCTCAGACTTAGCCGCGGGGGCGTTGACCCCCGAAACCCTCTCCAGGTAAACCCATGTGCTGCACATGTGTCTTATTTATACCTGTGATATATACCTGTAACCGGCTTAGTTTTTTACAATAATTTTTGTGTTGACTGCCTGTTCTATCAGGTTGTTAGTGTTGGCGGCATCACTAGGCCACTTAGCCATGACAACTTGCTTGATCTGGCACTTGGAGTAGTTGTACAGTTTCCTTTTGGGAACTTCTACACTTTTTGTGAGAATATAGATAACATCTGCTGGTAAGCAGGTTAATAACCCTGAACCACGGATTCTGAAGCTGTTTTCTGATTGCTCCCATGGCGATTCTGCTCTTTTACTGGGTTTATTTTACTTATTGTACGTCTCACTCAAGAACACTGCTATGGTAGTGTGGATCTGGGACATATCTTTGATGAGTTTCGAGTGTCTTACTAGTATCGGAGCTCGGCCAATGCACACAAGTAACTTCCATGTATTATATATATATTATCAGGCATCTCTTCACACAAGAGAATACATTCCAAGTACTTTGAAGTTTCCAGATAAATTAAATGCTTTATTGGCATAATGCGAGCAGTAAAGGATCTCATGCGGCCAGTAAAGGATCTCATGCGGGCAGTAAAGGATCTCATGCGGGCAGTAAAGGATCTCAACCTCTTCCAGTTCCCTCTCCTGTCATGAACACAGTCTACCTACAACACACTCGATGCGAGAGCCCAAGTGAAATGAATAGTCATCAAAGAAATTATTTTTTCCTGTTTAAGGGGCACGTCAGTTTCCCCGTCTTCTAATACCGTGTTCATTTTCCACTATAATCTACCTTGTGTTGGAGAGGTCTGAACAGAACACAATTGTCCTCAAAGATTTGTTAAGTTACACCATGAATTAAGGAAACATCCTAGATTTCGCCTTACGAAAGCAGACAAAGCAAATACGATAGTAATTATGGACAAGGTAGATTATATGGGAAAAAAAAACATATTAGGAGACAGGGAAACTCACGCGCCTCTAAAGTTCTCATTACCCACTCTGTAAATTTTCTGGCCTTTGGGGCATTCGCTTTACTGTGTCCGCTAAATGATAGGTCATCGGAAATTACCCCAAAGTTTTTCACATGGTACGTGGTCCTATGAGATGGTCCTCCTGTGTTTCGTCTCCAGGTCTTCTTAGAGTCATTCTTTCCATATCTGAGCAGTTGCATTTTGCCACCACTCAACATTATTTTCTATTACTAATAAAAAAAATTTTTTTTGGCATCTACTTGTTACTTCTGTGCCTACTACTGAGGCGACTTTCAGGCATGTTTTGATACCCACGAAGTTGCAGGTAGTGGTTTTTTCTACCTTATGTTTCTCATGAGGATGAGAAACAGTGAAGACAAATTAGTGTCTAGGTAACCTCACTTTTTTGTTTAAGTGAAGGTAAGAGAAAGGAGGGAGTAAGGTGGGAGGAGGGAAGGAGGAAGGTATGAACATAAGACTAACGTGAGAGACACATTTAGGAGTTACGTCAGAGGATCTCACCTTCAAGGATTACATCAGTGTCACAATCACAACAGTGTCACTACCACAACAGTGTCACTACCACAACAGTGTCACTACCACAACAGTGTCACTACCACAACAGTGTCACTACCACAACAGTGTCACTACCACAACAGTGTCACTACCACAACAGTGTCACTACCACAACAGTGTCACTACCACAACAGTGTCACTACCACAACAGTGTCACTACCACAACAGTGTCACTACCACAACAGTGTCATACCACAACAGTGTCACTACCACAACAGTGTCACTACCACAACAGTGTCACTACCACAACAGTGTCACTACCACAACAGTGTCACTACCACAACAGTGTCACTACCACAACAGTGTCACTACCACAACAGTGTCACTACCACAACAGTGTCACTACCACAACAGTGTCACTACCACAACAGTGTCACTACCACAACAGTGTCACTACCACAACAGTGTCACTACCACAACGCATGGGATAAATAATAGGCTTGATACTTAGAACATTTACAAGTCACTTCTCTACAGGATGGCGTACTGATGACTTTACCAACACCGTTCAAGGCAGGTGAAATTACAGACCAGGAGAATGTTTACCTGGAGTTTACCTAGAGTGTGTTCCAGGGGTCAACGCCCCCCCCGGCCCGGCCTGTGACCAGGCCTCATGGTGGATCAGGGCATGATCAACCAGGCTGTTACTGCTGGCCGCACGCAGTCCAACGTACGAACCACAGCCTGGCTGGTCAGGTACCGACTTTAGGTGCCTGTCCAGTGCCTGCTTGAAGACAGCCTGGGGTCTATTGGTAATCCCCCTTATGTAAGCTGGGAGGCAGTTGAACAGTCTTGGGCCCCTGACACTTGTGTTGTCTCTCAACGTGCTAGTGGCACCCCTGCCTTTCATTGGGGAGATGTTGCATCGTCCGCCGAGTCTTTTGCTTTCGTAGGGAGTGATTTTCGTGTGCAAGTTTGGTACTAATCCCTCTAGGATTTTCCAAGTGTATATAATAATGTAGTTCTCCCGCCTGCGTTCTAGGGAGTACAGGTTTAGGAACTTCAAGCGTTCCCAGTAATTGAGGTGGTTTATCGCAGTTATGAATGCCGTGAAGGTTCTCTGACATTTTCTAGGTCAGCAATTTCACCCGCCTTGAAAGGTGCAGTTAGTGTGCAGCAATATTCCAGCCTAGATAGAACAAGCGACCTGAAAAGTGTCAACATGGGTTTGGCATCCCTGGTTTTACAAGAATGGTATACAATACCGACAAGATGAAATTAAGACGCATGTGCAACACTGGATGGCGAAACGTCTACTATAAAGATACCCAGATGTTGCACATGTCTTAATTTCGTCCCTGGTTTTGAAGGTTATCATTCATCCTGTCATTTTTATATCAGATGCGATTGCTACAGTGTTATGGTCCTTGAATGTGAGATCCTCTGACATGATCACTCCCAGGTCTTTGACATTAGTTTTTCGCTCTATTGTGTGGTTGGAATTTGTTTTATACTCCGATGAAACTTTAATTTCCTCACGTTTTCCATATCGGAGTAATTGAAATTTCTCATCATTGAACTTCATATTGTTTTCTGCAACCCATTTGAAGATTTGGTTGATGTCCGCTTGGATTCTTGCAGTGTCTTCAATGTCATGCAGATTCGGGTGTCATCTGCAAAGGAAGACACGGCACTGTGGCTTATATCCCTGTCTATGTAAGATATGAGGATGAGGAACAAGATGGGAGCGAGTAATGTGCCTAGTAGGGAACAGAGCTTTTCACCGTAGCTGCCTCAGACTTTACTCTGTTGACTACTACTCTGTGTTCTATTTGTTAGGAAATTATAGATCCATACCTTTGATATATCTTTGAAGAGTTTCGAGAGTTTCTCTATTCTGAGCCCGGCCATGGGCCAGGCTCGTCTGGTTATTCCTTTATCACGCATTTTGTGTGCTATTACACCATGGTCACACTTGTCAAAGGTTTTTGCAAAGTCTGTTTATATAACATCTGCATTCTGTTTGTCTTCAAGAGCATCCAGGACCTTGTCGTAGTGGTCCAGTAGTTGGGACAGACAGGAGCGACCTGCTCTAAACCCATGCTGCCCTGGGTTGTGTAATTGAAGGGTATCTAGATGAGTGGCGATCTTGCTTCTTAGACCCTTTCAAAGATTTTTATGATATGGGACGTTAGCGCTATTGGTCTGTAGTTCTTTGCTATTGCTTTACTGCCGCCTTTGTGGAGTGGGGCTATGTCTGTTGTTTTTAGTAACTGCGGGACGACCCCAGTGTCCATGCTCCCTCTCCATAGGATGTTAAAAGCACGTGATAGGGGCTTCTTGCAGTTCTTGATGAACACGGAGTTCCATGAGTCTGGGCCTGGAGCGGAGTGCATGGGCATGTCATTTATTGCCTTTTCGAAGTCATTTGGCGTCAGGGTAATGTCAGATAGGTTTGCGTCTACCAAGTTCTGTGGCACTCATAAAAAAAATCATTTAGGTCTTCGACTTTCAGTCTGGTTAGCGGCTCGCTAAAAACTGAGTCATACTGGGACTTTAGTAGCTCACTCATTTCCTTGCTGTCATCTGTGTAGGACCCATCCCGTTTAAGTAGGGGCCCAGTACTGGATGTTGTTCTCGACTTTGATGTGGCATAAGAAAATAAATACTTTGGATTTCTTTCAATTTCATTCCTGTAAGATTCCTTTAGTTTTAGTTCGAAGTTTGTTATTTCTCTGACTAGTCTCTCCCTACGTATTTCAGATTTATTGGCCTCCTGTAGCCGCTGTTATTCTTTGCCTTCGCCTGTATAGGGAGCGCATTTCTCTTTCTAGTTTACATCTTCTCTTCTCCTCCTTTTCCTCAAGGGAATTTGCCTTGAGCAAACCTCAAGTGCCACAGAGTTAATTTGTTCTAGATATAGGTTAGGATCCGTGATGCTTAGGCTAGCTTCCCAGTTTATATCATTTAGGACTTGGTTTACTTGGTCCCACCTTATGTTTTTGTTATTGAAGTTGAATTTGGTGAAGGCTCCCTCGTGACTGATCACATTTTGTCGGTCTGGGGCTCCCTCATACATGTCTGGATCTGAGTATATTGTTTTTGATATGATGACATTTCGTATCAGATCATCATTGTTAGTGAAGATGAGGTCCAGCGTATTCTCCAATCTTGTAGGCTCTATTATTTGCTGGTTTAAGGTGAATTTAGTGCAGATATTTACAAGCTCGTGGGTGTGCGAGTTTTCATCTGAGCTGCCTCCTGGTGTTATCTCTGCTACATTATTTGCAATATTCCTCCATTTTAGGTGCCTTAGGTTGAAATCCCCCAGGAGCAAGATGTTGGGGGCAGGAGCACCTAAATTACTGTGAGCATTTGAAGTACATCAATGTGTACTCCTTGGAATGTAGACGAGAAAAATGAATTATCTATACCGGTTAAACAGAATGATTGGTCTCAAATGCGCGCGCACACGATATCGGGGCCAGGAGATATGATTCAACTTCTGCAACCACATAGGCGAGTACACACACACATTCCCTTTGAAAGTATGAGGCTTGACAGAGGTTAAATACCCCCAATGAAAAGAAGGGAAGCTATGAGTACACAAAGAAAAACCTCAGTGTGAAAGGACCAAGACTTTTTAACAGCCTTCCATAATACTATGGAAGATTACTAACAAACCCCTAGTTATCTTCACGAGAACTTTATAAGTTATTCAAAACAGTTCCTAATCAGCCGGACTGTGATGCATACGTTAGCCTTTGTGCGGCTAGCCATCCACCGAGGGGGGAGGGGGGTGGTCTCTGACCGGGCAGCGGAGGCGTTGACCCTTGGAACACACTCTAGGTAGACTAAAGGAAGATAGACAACAGGTAGCGTTGGTGACTGGCATACCATTACCACGCAGACAACAAACAGGCAGTGTTGTCGGTCATCAGTATTCCTGCGAGCGGAAAATAGCACACGCTGAGAGCGCTATTTGGAGTGTGGCCTGTTATTATTTGAGCGTGCTATTATATTGTTATTACTGTGTTGTGGTGGTGAGAACTGTACTGTTGAACTTGCGTGTTTAAAATATTTTCAATACGATATTAATGTAAATTATCTACTTTCTCACATAACAAGTGGAGTTTGAGTCCGTTCCAAGTCTGTTTTAAAACTAACAGGCTAATGCGCTAACCACTATACCACGTCGACCTAATAAGATTCATCCAATTCAAGACAAGAGATGCTGAGCCAGGGATTACACTAAGACACTTGTTCTCTCAAAAATAGAATACTACCGTATATTGACAGCATCCCTTCAAAGCAGGCAAGATTGCTAAGCTGAAAAATGTACAGGGTACTTCACGGTTTGTATACACTCAAACACCTGAACCACTGGGAACACTGAAGTCCCTTCAACTGTATTCCTTGGAATGTAGAGAAAGCCAAATAATAATTTACATCTGGAAAATTGTGGAGGGACTGGTTGCAAGGATGAACACAAAAATCCCTCTGTATGACAAGGGACTTGGCAGACGGTGCAAGCAGAAGCCAAGTGCAGAGAACTTATCGAATGCCAGAGGTCACCGACTTTTCAATGCCCTCTCTGTGCAGTCTTCAAGATGGAAATGGACAAGTTCATCAAATAAGTGCCTGACCAGCCAGGCTCTGGTTCGTACATTGGACTGTGAGTGAACATCAGTAGCAGCCAGGTTAATCAGCCCTTGATCCTCCAGGAGGTCTGGTCCTGGACTGGGCAGTGAGGGTCCACCCCAAAATACGTCCTTCTGGTACCTTTACAATACAGACGTTGAACCAATTATGATGCTCATGTCACTTACTCTCTCCAGGCTGGTGTATACTAACGGCCCCTTTAAAGGCTAGCGAGATTGCTGTGCTACAAAACGTAGAGAACCTTCACTGTCCATATAAATTCAGTTAAACATCTTAACTACTGTAAATACTTTAAGCCTCTGTCACTGTATTCCTTGAAACTGGAAAATCTTGGCGGGATTGGTCCCAAATCCGCACACCGAAACCACTCCATGAAAACAGACTTGGCAGATGAAGAATACATACAATAAAATGAAAGTGCGCGATGAACACAGCAAATGAGAACTTCACTAGTGTCAGAGGTCCCTGACTTTTCAGAGCCCTCCTTTCATGTCTATGGGGAATTACCAATAAATCACTGGTTATCTTCCGGAAATAACTAGACAAGTTCCTCGTATCAGTTCCTGACATGCGTGCGGCAAGCAGTAACAGCCTGGAAAGCCTGGATGTTACAGAGTCGCAGGGGGGGGGGTGTCGACCCCTCAAAACATCCATCAGTTACCCTTCAGGTATCAGTGACACGGAACTACCCTAATGAGGCTTCCAAGGGGTCATCTCATTCAAAGTCATTTCCCAGACTAGACTTCCTGGTTGCTGGTGCTACCTTTGTCTTTGATATACCTTTGAAAGGTTTCGAGAGTTTTCCTTCTCTGTAAGCCCGGCCCTAAACAGGGTGTCTGATCAACCAGGCTGTTACAGCCGGCAGCCCGCTGGCCCACACATCCATCACATCCTGGTTGATCTGGCATTTGGCAGAGGTACATGTCTAATTTCCTCTTGAAATTTCTACACTTGTTCCGGCAATGTTTCTGATATCTTGTGGCAGTGTGTTAAACAGTCTGGGCCAACAGTTATCAGGTACTCGTGTGTCCACGGCACCTTCGTCTTTCACGGATCTAACACATTATCTCATCTCTCTCACTACACTGTGCTTGTATGGCAGTCTGCAGATTTGGGACCAGACCTTCCAGCATTTTCCAAATATATTATTTTGCTCAGCATTTGATTTAAGTTTACGAGTTCCCAGAGTTGTTCTACTCCCAGAGCCCGGCCTTGGGCCAGGCTCATCTGGTGCTTGCCTGGTTAACCAGGCTGATGCTGACCCGCTGACCAACATATCCATCACAGCCTGGATGATCTGGAACCTGGCGAAGATACTTGTCCAGTTTTCCCTTGAAGACTTCTACACTTGTCCCTGCAGTGTTTGATATCTTCTGGTAATATGTTGAATAATCTGGGGCTATGGATTTAATACAGTGTTTCCTTATTGTGCTCACCGCACCCCTGCTCTTCACTGGGTTTATTTTGCACTTTCTCCCATCTCTCTCCCTCCAGGTGAGTACATACTTAGGACAGACATTCCCAGTAATTTAAACGTTTTATTAGCTCTATGCAGGCTGTAAATGATCTCTATTTTCACTCTGATCTCTCTCCTGTCCTGAAAGGAGCAGTCAACACTGAAAAATACTATAAGTGAGAGCCCCAAAATTTTCATTTTTTACCCTGTCGCATTCTGGGTTCCCGTGATATTTGCCTTTTATGTGTTCTTTGAAAGAAAGGTCAGCCGACATTAAACCCACGTCTTTCACGTGTTCGTTTTGTTCTATTTTGGGATTTTTTTTTACGCTTTGTATACAACATGATCACCAAATAAAATTAAAAGAACATGCCAAAGATCTGGTTGCATTGTCGGCTGTCCTTTCTCTCTAAAAACACAATAAGGCAAATGTCGCAAGATCCAGGAAAATGATGGGGTGGATACTGAAAACTTTCAAAACACGGAAAATAGTGCCAAAGGTGGCACTTTTCAAACCACTTGGGCTTTCTTGCTTACAGTAATTTTCAGTGTTGACTGATCCTTTCAGGGTAAGAGATATTAGGGCTGGAACAGATACAAAGATTATTTATAGTCAGCATGCATACTGGCCGCATGCAGTCCACTGTATGAACAGAGCCTTCCTGATCAGAACTAATTTGAGTAACTCTTGAAGGCAGCGAGAGGTTCGCTAGTAATTCCCCTTATGCCTGAAGGGAGGGTGTTAAAAATGTCTAGGACCTCTAATGCTGAACATGTTTCCAGTGTACTTATCGTGAAACTGCTTTATAAAGGACGTACTTTGCATTGATTGCCAAGTCTTACTTTCAAATGACGTCTTTTCGGTGTGCAAGTTTGGGACCAGTTCATCCAGGATTTTCCAACCTACGTTCTAACCTACGTTCCAAGAAATACAGTTGGAGAGACTTCAAGCTTTCCTGGTAGTTATGTTTCTTATAATTTATATAGATGGTAAAGTTTCCGTGTACGTATTTACCAGCTCAGCAATCTCTCCTACCTTAAAGGGAACCGTTAGTATACAGCAACCTTCCGGCCTGGAGAGAACAAGTATAGGAAGAGTAGCACTGGTTCACCATCTGTCTTGAAAGTTCTAGTTACTCGGCTCGTCTCTTTTTGAACGTTCTAGCTATCCAGCATATCATTTTCCTTGCGGTAGCACTAGCAACACTGTAGTGATCTTTGAAAGGGAAGCTTTCACTTTACTGAATGGTTCGAGTTTCTCATACTCCGTTTCAGTCTACTTCCTTCATTCTTCTGCAGAGAAGCAACTGAAACTTTCCTCATTCATCATTATTTCGTTGTCTGGAGGTAAATATAACACCAAGCATAATGCCAGAAACACACGAACTGTATATTGTCAGTGGCATATGAAAGATTAGCAAACCTCAGAAGAGGATTCAAGAACTTTAAGAATACTTCAGAATCTTTTATATGGCATATGTTAGGCCAATCTGATTACGCTGCCTCAGCCTGGAGCCCACACCTGATAAAGCATGTTTAGAAGCTCCAAAAAATATAATACCAGGATAGTACCAGAAGGGAGATGCACAATGAGGAGAGAGGTTGAGAGAACTAAACCCGATGACCACAGCAGAGGAGACAATAAAGACGTGATTATGACATACAATATCACAAGGCAGATAGATAGGGAATATGGAGACGGTGAATTAAGTGGGCGAAGATCAAGGGGTCACAAGAAGCTGAAAATATACGAGCCATAGGTTTGTAAGAGGCATTTTAGTCTAAGAGTGGTGGAAAGGAGAAAGGACATGGCTGAGGCAGTGGTGGAAGCAAACTCAATATATTGCTTCAAGAGTAGATATGGTAAAGCACAAGCGGCCAGAAATCAGTGATGCCAATCTAAGTAGTATAGGTGGTGAGGCCAGGAGCAAAGTCTTGACGCTCGCAAACACAACTCGGTTAGTACAACTCTTGAGCACAAGTCAGAAATAAGTAAAAAATATTCGCAAGATTTAAGAGAAAGGGAGCGTAGAGTTACGACTGGACCCCTGTAAACTAGATTAAAGTAAAAAAATCAACACAACATATGGCTCGCAAGGCTTCGTATGGAGATAAGGCAACACTACATCTTCCGCTGAGTAATCAAGGGGTAGAGCAGTGTGGCCGCCAAAAACGTAGATGGGAGAACTTTTTACTTTAATATACAACCGGAACACCTCATCAGTTGAAATTGTGGAACCTTCAACAGCCACAGGCTTCCTGTACCCCTCAAGGTCACTAGATATACTGGCCTGCATCCACACACGCACAATAGATATACATGGTCGATCAAACTTGCTCTCGTGAATTCCCAACCTCCAGAGCTCAAGACAAGGTGTCCTGGCAAATAATCTACCACCATATGATTTTTGTTTTCATTATTATTTTTTAAAGATATTTAAAGTGTTATTTATTCACGAGGCCTAGTCACAGACCGGGCCGCGGGGGCGTTGACCCCCGAAACCCTCTCCAGGTATATCTTAGATACTCAAAGCTATATATAATGGTGTCTTATTTTACAAACCCTGTCAAAACTTGTATAACATTAACATTTTTCGAAGACGTAAAAAAAGCTTTATGCCTATGTAAAGCAAGGCTTCAAGCGAGAGAAAAACCTGAAGGATGTTTTCGAGGTCAATGCCCCCGCGGCCTAGTCCCAGACCAGGCTTCATGATCTGGTTTGACCAACCAGGTCTGTTACTGCTGGCCCCGCACAGTCCAACCTAAGAGCCACATCCCTTACTGGTCAGGAAATGATTAGAAGAACTTGTGAAGATCCTTTCGACAGCCAGAACTTGTTGGTAATTATTCTTATTCACGAAGGGAGTTCTCAGTGTACTCGTTGCGTCCTTGCTTCTTATTGGAGGTACTTTACATGGTCTGCCAAGTCTTATTATTTTCAAACAGTGATTTTGAATTAAGATAATTAGTTTAGACTCAAGTCAGCTCCTCTGTTATGGAACATGTGAATATTGGAAAGGAAAAACAATGCCAAGAACAGAATTAGTGAGTTGTAGTAACCATATTACAACAGAAGAGCAACTGTCTTATTTTCATAACAGTAAGAAAAGTGACAGGCTGGACAACACGGACTTAAGATTTAAATCACTAATATAATCTCTAAAGCACTTTTATTTTCTAGGCGTGAATATTGCTCTTAAGTCTATATTAATAATATTAAAATATTGCCATAGTTATATTTATCAGTTGTGCTTGAAGGGTCGAGTCTTAGCTCCTAGCAGGGACAAAATAAAAACCCATGGACAAAAAACCCTCATTTGCATCAGGTCACTCACACCTCACTTCCAGCCTATATGAATGTTATTTTTGACCTGTGTATCATAGAAGTGATCCAGGTCCCACGACCGAAACGTTTTCTAATAAACATATATGACTTGTTGACGTGTCTTCTTAAACCACTGTTAATGATATTAATGTGAGTACTGCTGCTCTCCCTCCTCTTGCTTCAGCTCCCCTTCCCTCCTCCCTCCTCTTGCTTCAGCTCCCCTTCCCTCCTCCCTCCTCTTGCTTCAGCTCCCCTTCCCTCCTCCCTCCTCTTGCTTCAGCTCCCCTTCCCTCCTCCCTCCTCTTGCTTCAGCTCCCCTTCCCTCCTCCCTCCTCTTGCTTCAGCTCCCTTCCCTCCTCTTGCTTCAGCTCCCTTCCCTCCTCTTGCTTCAGCTCCCTTCCCTCCTCCCTCCTCTTGCTTCAGCTCCCTTCCCCCCTCCCTCCTCTTGCTTCAGCTCCCCTTCCTCCTCCCTCCTCTTGCTTCAGCTCCCTTCCCTCCTCCCTCCTCTTGCTTCAGCTCCCCTTCCCTCCTCCCTCCTCTTGCTTCGCTCCCCTTCCCCTCCTCTTCCTCTTGCTTCTGCTCCCTTCCTCTCCCTCCTCTCTTGCTTCTGCTCCCCTTCCCTCCCCCTCCTCTTGCTTCAGCTCCCCTTCCCTCCTCCCTCCTCTTGCTTCAGCTCCCTTCCCTCCTCCCTCCTCTTGCTTCTGCTCCCTTCCCTCCTCCCTCCCTTGCTTCTGCTCCCCTCCTCCTCCTCTTGCTTCTGCTCCCCTTCCTCTCTCCGTGCTTTTTGCTCCATCCTCTCCCTTGCTTCCTCCCATCCCTCCTCTTGCTTCTGCCTCCCCATCCTCTCTCCTGTTGCTTCTGCTCCCATCCTCTCTCCGTTGCTTCTGCTCCCATCCTCTCTCCGTTCTTCTGCTCCCCATCCTCTCTCCCGTTGCTTCTGCTCCCCATCCTCTCTCCCGTTGCTTCTGCTCCCCATCCTCTCTCCCGTTGCTTCTGCTCCCCATCCTCTCTCCCGTTGCTTCTGCTCCCCATCCTCTCTCCCGTTGCTTCTGCTCCCCATCCTCTCTCCCGTTGCTTCTGCTCCCCATCCTCTCTCCCGTTGCTTCGCTCCCCATCCTCCTCCGTTGCTTCTGCTCCCATCCCTCTCTCCCGTTGCTTCTGCTCCCCATCCTCTCTCCGTTGCTTCTGCTCCCCATCCTCTCTCCCGTTGCTTCTGCTCCCCATCCTCCTCCGTTGCTTCTGCTCCCCATCCTCTCTCCCTTGCTTCTGCTCCCCATCCTCTCTCCCTTGCTTCTGCTCCCCATCCTCTCTCCTTCTGCTATCCTCTCTCGGTTTGCTCCCATCCTCTCTCCGTGCTTCTGCTCCCATCCTCTCTCCCGTGCTTCTGCTCCCCATCCTCTCTCCCGTTGCTTCTGCTCCCCATCCTCTCTCCCGCTGCTTCTGCTCCCCATCCTCTCTCCGTGCTTCTGCTCCCCATCCTCTCTCCCGCTGCTTCTGCTCCCCATCCTCTCTCCCGCTGCTTCTGCTCCCCATCCTCTCTCCCGCTGCTTCTGCTCCCCATCCTCTCTCCCGCTGCTTCTGCTCCCCATCCTCTCTCCCGCTGCTTCTGCTCCCCATCCTCTCTCCGTTGCTTCTGCTCCCCATCCTCTCTCCGTTGCTTCTGCTCCCCATCCTCTCTCCTGTTGCTTCTGCTCCCCATCCTCTCTCCTGTTGCTTCTGCTCCCATCCTCTCTCCTGTTGCTTCTGCTCCCCATCCTCTCCCGTGCTTCTGCCCCATCCTCTCTCCGTTGCTTCTGCTCCCCATCCTCTCTCCCGTTGCTTCTGCTCCCCATCCTCTCTCCCGTTGCTTCTGCCCCCCATCCTCTCTCCGTTGCTTCTGCTCCCATCCTCTCTCCCGTTGCTTCTGCTCCCCATCCTCTCTCCCGTTGCTTCTGCTCCCCATCCTCTCTCCCGTTGCTTCTGCTCCCCATCCTCTCTCCCGTTGCTTCTGCTCCCCATCCTCTCTCCCGTTGCTTCTGCTCCCCATCCTCTCTCCGTTGCTTCTGCTCCCCATCCTCTCTCCCGTTGCTTCTGCTCCCCATCCTCTCTCCGTTGCTTCTGCTCCCCATCCTCTCTCCTGTTGCTTCTGCTCCCATCCTCTCTCCGTTGCTTCTGCTCCCCATCCTCTCTCCCGTTGCTTCTGCTCCCCATCCTCTCTCCGTTGCTTCTGCTCCCCATCCTCTCTCCCGTTGCTTCTGCTCCCCATCCTATCTCCCGTTGCTTTGCCATCCTTCTCCGTTTTCTGCCCACATCCTCTCTCCCGTTTCTTCTGCTCCCCATCCTCTCTCCCGTTGCTTCTACTCCCCTTCCTCTCTCCTGTTGCTTCTGCTTCCCCTCCTCCCTCCTGTTTCTCAAAGCGAAAAAAACCAGTAAAATTCTGTTAAACAGTGGCCTTCCCACGGAGACACGTACAATGTTTGCAGCTTTCACAGACTCGCATAAAACACTTGGTTGGAAATGAAATTTAGATTCCACGTTACAACCTATTTAGATGCATCCGGGAAAAACGCAGGGGAAGGGACTCGTATGTTCAAGTCATAATTAACGGTGCCGTCGAAATCTGGCAGCCAAAATCGAAAATCAGAATGTGCTGGTTGTGCCTGTGTGTAAACCACTGTATATAGACCAACGTCCCAGCAATTCAAGAACCAGTTATTGGAATTTGAAAATTGTCTTGATATCAGATATGAGAGAAACTGCTAGAACGAGTGTAGAAGTCTTCGAGAGGACACCAGACAATTTCCTCTGCCAAGTGCCGGATCAAGCAGACACTGACGGATATGTGGGCCAACGGGCCCCCAATAGCAACAGCCTAATTTACCAGGCAGCCACCAGACAAGCCTGGCCCAAATCCGGGCTGCGAGAGTAAGAAAACTCTAGGAACCTATCAAAGCTATACGAAAAGTAAATATAATAACTCAAACCCATGCTCAAATATCCTGCTGCTTCGAGACTTCAGTTTGTGACGTCTTAAATGATAGACTTTAGCAAGGACTGCAGTTGCACTGTATCCCTGGAGCTAACTTGGAGAAACAGCTACACAGCAGAATTATTAAACCTCTGTAATAAATTCGCCTTAAGCCAGAAGGTTGCTGGACCGACCCGACTGGGCAACACCCTAGACCAGTGGTTCTTATCCTTTTTAGGTTCGCACCCTCTATCACAATTGGTCCTCATCATTTGAATAAGAAAATTGAAGAACTAGTTTTCATTCTCAACTATATTATTTTTAACTATTTTGTAAGGTTAAGGAGCAAATCACAAATACACATTTTTTTTTATTTTCGTTCTGGGTTCGCGTCTTCTCTCCTGAAATTACTCACGCTCCCTAGGAAGGAGCCCCTCACCGGTTAAGAACCGCTATCCTAGACCTTTCATTTATGAACAATGAGGATCTAGTCCTCAATCTTAGACCACAATATAATCCAGATACAGACCCGCGTGTACAGTGGCCTGGGATAGAGAAACTCAGCAGTTTCAACAGATTCAACTTCAACAAAAACATCAAATGGGAGCAAATAAATCGCGACTCAAACACTGTCAGCATCTTAATGAAGCCCTATCCTTAACATGAATCTGAAGCTATCGACAGCATGGCTGAATTCCTTATTCATAATTTTTTTTTTAGGAAAAGTCTCTCTCTCGGACCTTTAGTATTTCATGTAGGAGCAGCTTGGACACGCGTATCATCCCACATTCACTGAAAACCATGATATTGCCCCACTTCACAAAGGAGACAGTAAAGCAACTGCAAAAGATTATAGACCAATAACACTAACTTCGCACATCAACATCCCAGAACGGGTCCTAGAAGCAAGATTGCCAATCAAATGGAATCACAAAAATTGCAGTTCAAGGCACCATGGGTTTAGGGAAGGTCGATCCTGCCTTTCACAACTGCTAAATCATTACGGTGCATTCCTGGATGCTCTGGAAAACAGGCTAAGTGCTTATGTAGTGCACAGTGTTGTAAAAGCGTTCGACAAGTGTGATCCTGGTGTGATTGCTCACAAAAACATGCGAAAGGAATAACTGGAAACGTGGGCAGATGGATATTTAACTTTTTAACAAACAAACCATAGAATAGTAGTAATAGTGAAATCGAAGGCTCCAACAGTGAAAAGCTGTTTCTAAAGGAACAGTACTTGACCTATTTCTGTTTCTCATTCATACATCCGACACTGACAAGGACATAAAACAGCACCGTAACATCTGTTGTTGATACCAGAATCTGTAAGAGTGGCGTCCGTCGAAGACGGAAAAAGCGCCAATATCTACCTACCTGGAGTCTACCTGGAGGGCATTCCGGGGATCGACGTCCCCGCGGCCCGGTCTATGACCAGGCTTCACGGTGGATCAGGGCCTGATCAACGAAGCTGTTACTGCTGGCTGCACGTAGTCCAACGTACGAACCACAGCCCGGCTGATCTGACACTGACTTTAGGTATCTGTCCAGCTCCCTCTTGAAGGCAACCAAAGGTCTACTGGTAATGCCCCTTATGGCTAGTGGGAGGCTGTTGAACAGTCTTGGGCCCCGGACACTTATTGTGTTTTCTCTTAGTGTACCAGTGGCGCCCCTACTTTTCACTGGGGGTACGTTGCACCGTCTGCCAAGTCTTTTGCTTTCGTATGGAGTGATTTGTGTGTGCAAATTAGGGACCAGTCCTTCCAGAATCTTCCAGGTGTAGATTATGATATGGGGAGAAGCGTAAAATAAACCCAGTGAAAAGTAGAAGTGCCGTGGGCTCAATAACAGAACACTATAAACATCCATTTTCCCAGACTAACATCTTACCAGAAGATATCAAACACTGCTGGGACAAATGTAGACCCCTTCAGGAGGAAACTGAACAAGTATCTTCAACTGCCAGATCAACTAGGCTGTGATGGTTATGGGGGGCCAGCTGGCCACCAGCAGCAACAGTCTGGTTGACCAGCCAAGCACCATACAAGTCTGGCCGAGGACTGGGCCAGACTATATATGAAAGGCATACAACACACCTTCAGGCAGATATGAAAGAAGTCTTCCAGTGGGCCTCGTACAAGCAATATGATGTTTAATAAGGACAAACTTCAATGGCTCCGCTGTGGAAGAATGGAGAAAATAAAGTCGCATGTTTTCTCCAGACTAAAATACTGCTGTATACTAATAACCCTCTTCAAGCAAGGCGAGACTGCTGAGAACTTTCACTGCTCATATACATACACTCAGGTATCAACTACTGAGAACGCCTGAAGTCCCTTCACCTGCATTTCTTGAAATGCAGGTAAGAAAGGCACATAAAAATCTAAACTTGGAAAATTGTAGAGGGAGTGATCCCAAAACTGAACATGGAAATCACAATGACAAGAAACTCGGCAGACGGTGCAAAATACCTCCACACCCAGCATACATCAGGGGGATTACCAACAAACCCCTGGCTGTCTTCAAGCCAGGAATGCTTTATTTATAAAGCAGTGCAAAGTACCATTAGCAAGAGCCCTTAGTATTCTGTGGAGAAAGGACACTGAAAAATTACAGGAGGACATAAGCAGAGTCTTCCAATGGGCAGTGGAGAACAACATGACGTTCAATGGTGATAAGTTTCAGCTGCTTAGGTATGGAAAAAATGAACTCAAAAGAAACACTATATACAAACGCAAGAGGGTCACCACATAGAACAAAAGGAACACGTAAAGGACTTGGGAATAATTATGTCTGCTGATCTGTCGTTTAAAGACCATAACAAGACAAAGATCACAACAGCCAGGAAGATGACGGGTGGGTATTGAGAACTTTCAAAACAAGGAAATAATGCCGATGGTGACACTATTCAAATCGCTAGTGCTCCCTCACTTAGAATACTGCCAGTGCTGACGGCCCCGTTCAGGGCAGGAGAAATAGCAGAGCTGGAACAAATCCAGAGATCGTTTACGGCTCACATTGAGCCATTGAAACATCTAAATTATTGGGAACGCCTTCAAGTCTTGAACATGTACTCATTGGAGCGGAGGAGAGAGAGATACATGATAATATATACATGGAAAGTACTTGAGGGCCTGGTCCCAAATCTGCACACTGCCATAACAACATACTGGAGTGAGAGATATGGGAGAAAGTGTAAAATAAACCCAGTGAGGAGCAGGGGTGCGGTGGGGACAATACGGGAGCACTGATAACATCCGGGGTCCCAGACTATTCAACATCTTACCAGAAGATATCCGAAACACGGCTGGAACCAGTGTAGAAACCTTCAAGAGGAAACGGGACAAATATCTTCACCAGGTGCCAGATTAACCAGGCTGTGATGGATATGTGGGGCAGCGGGCCTCCAGCAGCACACCCTGGTTGACCAGGCAAGCACCAGACGAGCCTGGCCCATGGCCGGGCTCAGAGAGTAGATACTCTCGAAACTCTTCAAAGGTATATCAAAGGTAAGGCACTGGACAGGCACCTAAAGTCGGTACCTGACCAGCCGGGCTGTGGTTCGTACGTTGGACTGCGTGCGGCCAGCAGTAACAGCCTGGTTGATCATGCTCTGGTCCAACAGTAGGCCTGGTCACGGACCGGGCCGCGGGGGCGTTGACCCCTGGAATTCTCTCCAGGTAGACTCCAGGTAGAAACTAAAAACGGGTGGGGCGCGATGAGTACACTAGAGGGTCAGGGGTTTCCGATTCTTCAACGCCCTTCCTCCGTGCATAAAGGAAATTACCAACAAACCTATGGCTATATACAAGGAGCTGGATAAGTTCCTCAAATCAGTTCATAGCCAGCCGGGCTGTGGTTCGCATGTTGAGCTACATGCATACAGTAGTAAATAGCCTTTTCTGATCAGGCCTTGAAACACCAGAAGGCCTGGTCTGGGACAGAGTAGCAGAGGCACTGATCTTCGGAAGCATCCTTCAAGTATCTCCGCCTACGTTCCAAGGAACTTCAAGCGTTCCCAGTAGTACAGATGATTGAATTTATACAGGTAGTGAAGGATCTAAGTGCGTTTTCCAACTCTGCAATTTCTCCTGTCTTAAAAGTGGCCGTTAGTGTATAGCATTATTCCGGTCTGAAGAGAATAAGTGGCGAAGAGTATCAGTGGCTCAGCATCTTGTTTTGAAGGTTCAAGTTATCTAGTCTATCATTTTCTTTAAGGCAGTGAGAATAATAGTGGTAGACATTCAGTACGAGGCCCTGTGACATCACTTCTAAGTCTCTCACATGGAAATTTCGCTCTACTGAATATGTACTCTGAGTTTGTGTGGTGCTCTATTTCATTTTTATTTTCTTATTTTTTATAGTAGAGCAACAAACTCATCCTCACTGAACATCACGTTATTGTCGTGTGAGGCCCACTGGAAGGCTTTGTTCATATCTGCTTGAAGCTGTTGCATTCCCACCTCCCTGCTGTTACTGATCTCTTAACGCGCGCACAAAACACCCCATTCATTCTCCCCCTCACCCACATAACCAAACACAAACATACCGCCTCAAACAGCTCTCCCTCCTCCCCCCGCACCTCAAAAAAAAAAACCGCACACATTATCCTCTCACCCATACAAAACAGTCCCCTTCCCCTTCCCTCACCCACACAAGACTCATCTCCCGCCCCATAAAGAGCCCTCTGTATGCCAATACATGGAGCCTCGACACGGGGAAAGGGGGGACTTACTTAGGGAGGAAGGGAGGGACGGAGAGAGGGGGGAGAAAGAGAGACTACTGTACTCTGACATTTACTTATCAAAGAGAGGAAATGCCAGCTTACAGCTAAATCAGCCTAGTAAAAATTATTTCAGACCAGTTACTCCTGAGAAAACACAAATGATGGTCTCTAGGCACCATGATGATAATGCTCGACAGTGGTAAGAATGAAAGGGAGTGTTGGTACCTGGGGATGAAGTTGATATCCTTGGGGTGAATTTGCCAGATGCTTGTACCAGGAAACCTTAACAAAGGGGGCCTTTGTTTTTAGAATTTATTTTGAATTTTAAATTTTAAATTTAGTCCCCCCTTCCTATCCCTGAGGCCTTCCATCAACCCGGGGGAGCCCCTCTGTGGATAGATAATCAAAAAGGCTGTTATCTCCCGTAGGGGAAAGCTCCCCCTACCCCTTTTTTGGGACACTTAAAATCTTTCCCCTCCTTGTTGCCCCCCCGGTCATTGGAACCTTGGGAGGGAAAAGGGGAAAAAGTCTGGCCCGAAACAATGGCCCCCTTTTCCCGTGAGCCCCACCTTTATGGGGTTTTTGATGTGCCCAAATCTTTCTTTGTAGGAAATTTTTGGCGAAACCAAATTCTCCCGAAAACCGGAAGCAATAAGTTTCCCCCCTGCGCTCCAGAAATTTAAGGCTTCCAGGGGTTTTCCGGGTTAATTTTTTGAGGAACTTAAACCCAATAAAGGGCTTGGGAAATTTAGATCCAATTTCCCCCTTATTTGTTATTTTGCAGTTTCGTAAAAAAAAGGTTTAAAAGCATATTGTTGCATCTCTTTGTTTTGAAACTCAATTTTAACTTAAAACCGAGAGGAAGGGGATGGGGTTCTTGAAAGGGGGGTTTACAATACCCCATTAGGTACAAACTTTGGGCCCATTTGGGGATTTAAAAACCCGTGCAAGTTTTTATTTTAAAATTTTCCAAAAAGTTTGGTTCTTTCCCTAGGAAAAAAGGGTTCCCCCGGGGGTTGGGTATATCTTGATTTGGTTTCAAAGATAAAAGGGGAAAGGGCTTGTATTCCCGCAAAGGAAGGTCAAATGTAATTTGTTAAAGTTTATAGGAAAAAGGAGGATAGGTCAATCTTCCCCTTTGGGGAAAGAAGGGCACCAAAGGGACCGGGGTTTTAACGTTTTCACATCTTTCATTGGAAAAAAGATTATGTCCAGACAATATATACCTAAATGAACACGTAATCGAATCCTATTCCACAAGCGTTGTATAACTTTAGCGTTTAGCGCTCTCTAAAGAATAAGATCATGTAATTACAATGAAGAACTACCGCTACAACCCCTCCGCTATCATGAGAACCCCTCTGTCACCACCAACCTCTCTACTCCCACCTGTGTTGAAAGACTTGAGAGTCGCAGCTAGGGAAAATTACTATGTTAGAAACTGAGTCTTGCTGGACTGAGTTTCCAACACATTCGTATGCTGTGTAAGACAACTCAGTCGTGTTCGAGGTATTCAAGTGTCGGGTAAATGGTACCTGCATCTCATAATGCTAATATATACCACAAACATCACGTCCATACTACCAGCCCATCACTATATACTGCACCACCGTTACACTACCACTAACAGCATCACCCCCAGCAGCAGAAGCAAGAAATACGTGATATGTGCAAGTACTTCTTCTTTAATGTGACCTACAGCAGGTGTCCTGGCCGTGCCTCGCTGCACAACACTCACCTCCACATCAACACACATTTACCTGCAAACAAGAAAAAAATAAATTTATATAAATAGTTCACGCTAGAGGATAAGCTCTAATATGAAAAATATTAATGTTATATATAAGAAACATCAGCATCAATCAGCATAAAAGTTTAAGAGGGTTGTAATATGTCAGCTTACTGGGTGACGACACTCGTGTAGCAGCACAGTGGTTTGCAGGGTCAATGTTTCCATTCAGGAAGAGCTTTTTGAAAGTTCTCATGCGGAAAAAACTCAGAAAATCGCTATCCAGATAAAATATGGTTGTGCTGCATCAGCCTTTGTCTTCACCCCATCAATCAACCGGCTGAGTGTATGGACAAACATGAGCCACTTAACACTGTCACTACTCACCTCTCATCCCAAAGTTTATTTCTTCCCTAATGTTTTAAGCAAATTTTAATTAGAAAAATAAACAGATAAGCAGTATAATGTGATCCTTTATTGACAACGTTTCGCCCACGCAGTGGGCTTCATCGAGTCACAGACAGATCTACCTGGAAAAAGAGGAACATGAGTATTTATAGGATTTAGTCTTAAATCCCAGAACGGAACCCTTTTTTTTCCAGGTAGATCTGTTTGTGACTCGATAAAGCCCACTGCGTGGGCGAAACGTTGTCAATAAAGGATCACATTATACTGCTTATGTGTTTATTTTTCCATTGTGTCGGTATTTTACACCAATTATTTCCAAATTTTAATTAGTTCTAAAAATACACTAAATAAATATTTTATTACTTTAAAATAATTTAGGAAAGTTAACCTATCTTATGTTTATGTAGAGTTAACCGCAAACTACGATATATAGAAGTTGCTTAAAGTGTTGGTATTCCCAGCCACGGTGTTAAAGTTGGAGGAGGGAATGGTTGTTTACAACCTACCTTCCTGGATTACGCTCATCTGGCGCGCAGTTGTCAACAATATCAGATATTCAAACCAGAAATTTACGTTTACGCCCCAACAAACACCGCCAGTTAATTGGTAAAATGTAGACTTATTAAAATTAAATCTCAGATGGACTAAATCCTTTTTAGATTTCTAATTTTTTTTTATGTAGCAAGATACGTTATTAATTCTACTGGAGGCCATCGTTCCCCAGGCCCGGACACAGACTAGGACTGAACAATCAAAGGCTGTTGGTGCTAGCAGCACGTAGTCCAAGGAGTTCACCATAGTGAGGGTGATCGGATAATGAAGTGGCAGATAGCGCGCTGATAGTACTGACCGTTTGATCAATCACACCGTCGGTTAAAAGGCACAAAGACCACACTGCAGAGACGATCACCAAGAAAAGAGTTACCGATACCACATGAGGCAATGTGTCCAAACATCATAAAACTTAAAAAATAAGAGCTGTGGGCCATCACAGCCGAACAGAGATTACACAGCCAAAACACCCGTCACAGTTTGGTATTATCGTTCCCACATGACACTAAAATAAGCATGAAAGTCACCTTGGGAGGAGACATTGAAAAATTGCAGGAAGTTATAAGCAGGGTTTTCCATTAGGCTGAGCACATGGACTGTACACACCGACTCCAGGCTGAGGGACTGATTACCTTGTTATCTTCCACCATTCTTCTCTGTATTGGACGGAAGCCACTGGCTGGCGAAACGTTTCGTAATCTGGACTTAATCTGAAGACTAGAAATATATACAAAAGACAGAAGAAGTCGAGTAGTGAATGCAGGAGCAGGTGAAGAGCACAGCAGTCTTAAAGAATCTGAAGCACAGAAAGGAAGACGCGTTTATATACTGAGATAAAGTGAATTAGACGAAAGCATTGTTACATATAGGCGGAATTTTCCAGTGAAAGTAGGCTATGCCCAGGAGTTAGCAAGTAGGCTGTGGTGATGTCCTCTGTACCAAGATTCCATGATGTTGCTGTGTCTGACAAGCTGTATTATATCAATGATATACAACAGACAATTTCATGAATAGCACACATGAACAACATCTGAGATTGATTACCCCGTCTTCTACTGTCTTCTGTATATATATATATATTTCTATTCTTCAGTTGATGCCCATACATTGTATTTATAAATTAGACACTTGTGCAACATTTGGGTGATGTAATGGTCGACAACCTACAACTTTAAGAAGTAGACACTTATGCAACATTTGGGAAATGTTTATTGTTTAGTTTACAAGTGCCATGGTTATTTTCCAAGGCCGAGAACTTTGGATTTGTCTATATTAAACAACATCTGCCGCTTCTCCGACCACAGTCTATACAGATCTTCCCGTAGTGCTGTAGTGCCCTCGTCAAAATTCATGTGGCAGCCTATTTTAGTGTCATCGGCAAACGTGTTTATGTCGTTATATATTCCCTCGTCTATGTATACTGAACAACAAAGGGCCCAACGCTGACCCCTGTAGAACACCGCTAGTGACGTGTCCCCAATCAGATTTCTCCTCATTTATGCAAACACACACTTGTCTGTTAACCACGCCTGTATCGAAGAAATTTTTTCCCTATTCCGTGTGCCTCTACTTTCCTCACTCTCCCATATGTAACTATCAAACTCCTCACATTAAGTCCATTTACACAACATCAATGATTAATTTATATTTTAAAACGTGGCTTCAAGTAGCCTCTGTAATTATATATTCTATCATTTTTCCCCACAATGGGGGTTAGGCTAATCGGTCTATAATTCGAAGATAAGGACCCATCGACGTTATAGATGAGTATCACATTTTCATTTTTCTGGCACAATACCAGTTTGTATTAATAAGTTTAAAAGACCAGCCAATGAGCAAACGACTAATTATATTCCTATATAATCTTTCAGAACAGTTCATCAGGTTTTAATCTGTTTGAGAACCATGTCACTAGTGACTGATAGTGTACAACTTATTTTTGTCCTGTTCTACACTTTTTTTTTTATTTCTGGAATTTCTCTAGTATCTCCCTTCGTAAAAACAGGAAACAAGTGTTGAAGATTGTACACATTTCTTTGTCATAGTCAATGAGCTGATCTGAGCAACTTTCAAATGGGCCTATCTTGTCCATAATCTTACTCCTATATACCCTTACTACTAACTTCTTTATCTCTTGTCTTTTCTTATTTCCATTTTTAATTGAATTTATTGATTTCTTAAGCGTACCTCCTCTCTTGATTCGCCTGTAAATGCTTCTTCTTTGACTGAGATGTTTCAATTGTTTATCATTCAGGATCTAATTTCCTTATATGGAACATTAGTCGTTTGGGTGGCTTGAACTATGCTTTGAAAAATGTCATATTGGCAACCATCACCACCTACCTGACCCACGGGATAATTACCAATCAAATTACACCAGTTCACCCCACCCAGGTAATTTCTCACTCTGAAACTGACCAAGTAGAAGCCAGGGACAATGACTTGGTTGTGCTTAAGGCAATTCCATGATATATTGAATATTGAAACAGTGATTTGTGATCGCTTTCCTTAAGCTCATCATTAACCTCAGCCTTTGATACACATTTGATGAGTTTTAAGAGTTTTTCTAGTTCCAGAGCCTGACCCTTAAGCCAGGTTCATCTGGTGCCGGCCAGGAGGACAACAAAGTTATTGTTGCTGGTGGCCTACTGACCAACATATCCATCACAGCCTGGTCGATCTGGCACTTCGTGAAGATACCTGTCCAGTTTTCTCTTGAAGACTTCTACACTTGTCTCAGTAGTATTTCTGATATGTTCTGGTTAGATGTTGAATAGTCTAGGGCTACGGATGTTTATACTGTGTTCCCTTGTTGTGCTCATTGCACCCCTGCTTTTCACTGGGTTTGCGCACACTCCCATCTTTCTCACTCCAGTATGTTAAGGCAATGTGCAGACTTGGGACCAGGCCTTCAAGTATTTTCCAGGTATATATTATCATGCATGTATCATCTCCGCTCCAGTGAACGGCCGTGAACGGGACAGTCAAAATCAGTGCACAAGCGATCAGTAAAGTGTCACAATTGGCATTATTTCCCTTGTTT
Source organism: Cherax destructor (assembly GCA_009830355.1). NCBI lineage: Eukaryota > Metazoa > Arthropoda > Malacostraca > Decapoda > Parastacidae > Cherax > Cherax destructor. Next base: position 75,008 of record WNWK01008965.1, read on the forward strand.
TGAAAGTTTGCATTATCCACAATGTTATCTTACCGGCTGTCGTGACCTTCGTCTTGTGTTCTTCAAACGAAAGGTCAGCTGACATAATTATTCCTTCTAAGTCTTTCAAGTGCTCCTTTCATTATATTTGACGATCCTCCTCTTGAGTTTTGTACACAGTGTTCTTTTTGGTTCATACTTTCCATATCTAAGCAGCTGCACCACTCAAGTGAGGTTCCCTGACGCTATTAAGTGACTTTTTATCATGTCGAGAACTGGACCTGTGCTCGTTCCCTAAATTGAGCCTGAATGAATACCTTCCATCCCCCCTTCCCAACAGGCGCTGCATAATCCCTATGGGTTTAGCGCTGGAAAAATAAACACATAAGCAGTATAATGTGATCCTTTATTGACAACGTTTCGCCCACGCAGTGGGCTTTATCAAGTCACAGACAGATCTACCTGGAAAATGAGTAACATGAAGATATATATAGGGTATAGTCAGGTGGAGAATGCTTTGTCAGGTGGAGAAAGCTGCATGTGACAGTCTTAAAAGTAGTGTGATAGTTAAAAACATTGTGTGACTTAAAAGACCCGGAGTGTACCATTCTTGAGTTCTAGGTGGGATAGCGTTGAAGAAGTTTCTTGGCAATAGGTTCAGCTATGTTGTAGAAGCCGTTGTTCTGGTTGAAGTTGTTGGATATACAGATGAGTGATGATTCTAGGATTCTTCGGTATTGCGTGTTGTTTTCTCTGGCGATGAGTCTTGCGTTTCTGTAGTTGATTAAATGGTTGTGTAAATTTCGGTGTTGAACACAGGCATTTCTTGAGTCGTCAGATCTGCCTGCGTACTGGTGTTCTGAAATGAGTGTTTGTAGGTCTCTGGATGTTTCGCTCCCCATACCTTTACCTTTGAAGAGTTTCGTGAGTTTCACTACTCTCAGAGCCCGGTCGTGGGCCAGGCTCGTCTGATGACTGCCTGGTCAACTAGGCTGTTGCTACTGGAGGCCCGCTGCCCCACATATCCATCACAGACTGGTTGATCTGGCACCTGGTGAAGATACTTGTCCAGTTTCCTCTTGAAAGCTTCTACACTTGTTCCAGCAGTGTTTCTGATATCTTCTGGTAAGATGTCTGGGGCCACGAATGTTGATACAGTGTTCCCTTATTGTGCCCACCGCGCCCCTGCTCCTCACTGGGTTTATTTTGCACTTCTTCCCATCTCTCTCACGCTAGTATATTATGACAGTGTGCAGATTTGGGACCAGGCCCTCTAGTACTTCCCAGGTACATATTATCATGTATCTCCTCCGCTCCAATAAATGACTATAATAATAATAATAATAATAATAATAATCAGCTGCAATTTGTCACCACTGAACGTCATGTTCTCCACTGTCCAATGGAAAACACTGCTTATGTCTTCTACCGAGGCGACTTTCATGCCTATTTTAGAATCATCTGCAAATGATGATACAAAACTGACTGGTGTTTTTTAATTTATATCTGCTTTGATAAGAAAGAGCAGAGGTGCCAGGACAGTCCGAGCTTTTTACCTCACTGATGCTGGATTTTGCTCTGTTTACTACTACCCGTGTTAGAAACCTGAAAACGGTCCAAGGACCAGATGGCCACTAGGGAGTACAAGTACAAAGGGAACAAAGAGCCATACAGGATATTGCAAGAAACCCAAAATATTTCTACTCCTATGCAAAATCCAAGCTAAGAACTACCTGTAGAATTGGACCATTATTGAGAGGAGATTCGTATACGGACGATGAACAGGAAATGAGTGAAATTCTAAAAGAACAGTATGAGTCAGTGTTCAGCAACCCACTAAATGACAGCAAGGTAGAAAATGCAGAAATATTTTTCACTCCAGCAGAAGGCCGTGCAGACCACCTAACTGACATTAGTACAAATCCCATAGATTTCGAAAAAGAAATGACCAACATGCCCACTCACTCAGCACCTGGACCAGATTCATGGAATGCTTTATTTATAAAGCAGTGCAAAGTACCATTAGCAAGAGCCCTTAGTATTCTGTGGAGAAAGAGCTTAGATCTAGGTGGAATTCCAGAGGCCTTAAAGAGTGCAGACATAGCTCCTTTGCATAAGGGAGGTAGTAGAGCACTAGCTAAAAATTACAGACCAGTAGCCCTCACTTCTCACATCATAAAAATCTTTGAAAGAGTGATGAGACGGCAGATTACAAAGTTCATGGACCAGCACAACCAACATAACCCGAACCAGCATGGCTTTAGAGCGGGTCGATCATGCCTGTCACAGCTGCTGAACCATTATGACAGAATTACGGAGGCATTGGAGGACGACCAAAACGCAGATGTGATTTACACAGATTTTGCAAAGGCGTTTGACAAATGCGATCATGGAGTGATAGCGCACAAAATGAGGGCAATAGGCATTATGGGGAAGGTAGGCAGATGGATTTTTGAGTTCCTAACACAAAGAACACAAAAAGTAGTAGTGAACAGGGCAAGATCCAGCATCAGCGAGGTCAAAAGCTCAGTGCCCCAAGGCACTGTCCTGGCACCTCTGCTGTTTCTCATCCTCATAGCAGACATAGATAAAAACACCCAGCACACTTTTGTATCATCATTTGCAGATGACACTAAAATAAGCATGAAAGTCACTACGGTAGAAGACACTGAAAAATTACAGGACATAAGCAGGGTCTTCCAGTGGGCAGTGGAGAACAACATGACGTTCAATGGTGATAAGTTTCAGCTGCTTAGGTATGGAAAAATGAAGAACTCAAAGGAACACTATATACAAAACGCAAGAGGGTCACCACATAGATCGAAAGGAACACGTTAAGGACTTGGGAATAATTATGTCTGCTGATCTGTCGTTTAAAGACCATAACAAGACAAAGATCACAACAGCCAGGAAGATGACGGGGTGGGTATTGAGAACTTTCAAAACAAGGGAAATAATGCCGATGGTGACACTCTTCAAATCGCTAGTGCTCCCCTCACTTAGAATACTGCTCTGTGCTGACGGCCCGTTCAGGGCAGGATAAATATCAGAGCTGGAACAAATTCAGAGATCGTTTACTGCTCACATTGAGCCATTGAAACATCTAAATTATGGGAACGCCTTCAAGTCTTGAACATGTACTCATTGGAGCGGAGGAGAGAGATACATGATAATATATACTTGGAAAGTACTTGAGGGCCTGGTCCCAAATCTGCACACTGCCATAACAACATACTGGAGTGAGAGATATGGGAGAAAGTGTAAAATAAACCCAGTGAGGAGCAGGGGTGTGGTGGGGACAATACGGGAGCACTGTATTAACATCCGGGGTCCCAGACTATTCAACATCTTACCAGAAGATATCCGAAACATCGCTGGAACCAGTGTAGAAGCCTTCAAGAGGAAACTGGACAAGTATCTTCACCGGGTGCCAGATCAACCAGGCTGTGATGGATATGTGGTGCAGCGGGCCTCCAGCTGCAACAGCCTGGTTGATCAGGCAAGCACCAGACGAGCCTGGCCCATGGCCGGGCTCAGAGAGTAGATACTCTCGAAACTCTTCAAAGGTATATCAAAGGTTAGTGTGTCGTGAATTTTCGCTCACCATGAGGCGGGATAAAAATTTGGGTTCGATCCTCGGGCTAGCCTCAGTGTTGTTATTTATTAAATACCACTTGTTCGTGGTTACAATAATGTGTACTGCTTTTGGAGGCTAGTACACCAAACGGGAAGTAGAATGAAATTAGCTCTGAGGCAACCACACCATCGTATGTCCTCGCAACATGAAGCAAGTCTAGTTTGCTAGGCTCATGTTGTATGTAGGATTGTATGGTCCAGTGGTTTAGAGCGTCGTGAATTTTGGTGCGCTTCCCACGAGGCGGGCTAAAGCAACACGGGTTCAATCCCCAAGCTAGCCGCAGTGTTATTGAATACATTATATATATACATATATACATATATACACACACACACACACACACACACACATACACACACACAGTAGAACCTCTGGTCACGAACGCTTCCGAACACGAACAAACCGGTTCACAACCAAAATATACGCCAATTTTTTGCAATCTGGGCACGAACACAATCGTGTGCCGAACAAACACAGCAGCGCCAATTTTCACATTCCGCGCCATTTGATAATGTTGTCTCTCATTTCCGTAACGTTTTAATGCGAAGGATGGGTTTATGGTGAAGTTTGGTCCACCAGCTAAACGAGAGAAAACACATGAAGGAGAACGTCCCTCCATCAGGGAGGTGGACTCTCTCTCAAAACAGTAACCTCCTCCCCACTTATCTTCCTCCTCACTTCCTTCACGCCAAAAGTCGACTCGTGCAAGGTTAGTTTTCTTGATTGTTTATGGGTTTTTTTTCTTTATTAAACTGTGCATTACTTTGTATAATTCAGGATTTTTCTAACTATTTTTTCTGTGCTTAAAACTTAAAAAAAAAAAAAAATGTTAACAGTGAACGGTTCATAGAGGTCAAGAACGGACTCGTGCAATGTTAGTTTTCTCTGATGTTCAAGGTTTTCTCAGTGTTATTCAAGGTTTTTATATTTAGTTTACTATTACACTGTACATTCTATGGTATAATTAACTATTGTTGTACTTAAAAATCTTAAAAAAAAAAAAAAAAATTACATACAGTTTGTAGGGGTCTGGAACGAATTAATCGTATTTATATACAATCCAATGGGAAAATTAGATTCGGATCACGACCAAATCAGGTTGCGACCAGAGTTTTGGAACGAATTATGGTCGTGACCAGAGGTTCCACTGTGTATAAGAGTGAGTGAGTGAGTGTGTGTGTGTGTGTGTGTGTGTGTGTACTCACCTATTTGTGGTTGCAGGGGTCGATTCATGGCTCCTGGCCCCGCCTCTTCACTGATTGCTACTAGGTCCTCTCTCTCTCCCTGCTCCATGAGCTTTATCAAACCTCGTCTATGTATAGTTCCTACCTCCACTACGTCGCTTTCTAGGCTATTCCACTTCCTGACAACTCTATGACTGAAGAAATACTTCCTAACATCCCTTTGACTCATAGGAGTCTTCAACTTCCAATTGTGACCCCTTGTTTCTGTGTCCCCTCTGGAACATCTTGTCTCTGTCCACCTTATCTATTCCTCGCAGTATTTTATATGTCGTTATCATGTCTCCCTAACCCTCCTGTCCTCTAGTGTCGTCAGACCGATTTCCCTTAACCTTTCTTCGTAGGACAATCCCCTTAGCTCTGGGACTAGTCTTGTTGCAAACCTTTGCACTTTCTCTAATTTCTTGACGTGCTTGACCAGGTGTGGGTTCCAAACTGGTGCTGCATACTCCAGTATGGGCCTGACGTATATGGTGTACAGAGTCTTGAATGATTCCTTAGTGAGGTATTGGAACGCTATTCTTAGGTTTGCCAGCCGCCCGTATGCTGCAGCAGTTATCTGATTGATGTGTGCCTCAGGAGACGTGCTCGGTAT